>JAOTOL010001470.1:0-125000 GCA_034440575.1 Imbricaverruca yamaguchii | reverse complement strand
GCGCAGACACGCGCCGCGTTAGCCGCCGTCCGATCAGAGCCGGCGATTGCGCGGCCTGACCCGGGCATAGAGCGAGCGTTGCTCCGCCGGTTGTGGTTGATGGCGCCGCTAATGACGTGTACATCGCTGGCCGATGTTTCCCGGACGCTAAACAGCGCACACTCCCGCCGGAGACGGCCGCCACACTCCCGCCGGAGACGGCCGCCACGCTCCCGCCGGAGACGGCCGCCACACTCCCGCCGGAGACGGCCGCCACACTCCCGCCGGAGACGGCCGCCACACTCCCGCCGGAGACGGCCGACCACGCTCCCGCCGGAGACGGCCACCACGCTCCCGCCGGAGACGGCCGACACACTCCCGCCGGAGACGGCCGCCACACACGTCCGCCGGAGACGGCCACCACGCTCCCGCCGGAGACGGCCGCCATACTCCCGCCGGAGACGGCCGCCACACTCCCGCCGGAGACGGCCGACACACTCCCGCCGGAGACGGCCGACCACGCTCTCCCTCTCGATGCGGTGCGCGGCCACTTCAAACTGTACACGGGCACCGCGCCAGCACCACCAGATCCGAGCAGAAAGCCCATAGAGATCTAACAGAAATCGGTAACGTGTGCGCCGTGAATCCTCCAGTGGCCAGATCAGTCGACATCATATTTCAGACTTACTGGCAGCGTCCTTGCATGGCTGTACGCCCCATTGCGTGGCGTTACCCTGCCATCTCAGACGGTATAGAGGAACCTTGGTGCAGTCATGCACCGGTGGAGACCAAGGTGCACCGATTCCCAGTTCCGCCGCGGCGCACGCGGAACGGTCACGAGACATCGTTTGGAGACGATGTCTCGTGACCTTCATCACGTTGGACGCGGGAGCGATGCTAAAAAATGGGTGGGCACATGAAGTGTCGCAGATTAATTGAAAACCCGGGTGGACGCCCACTCATGCGGGTCCCGTATTAAAATGTGCAATCACTCGAACGACTCACCCAAACATTGCATGGGGTTGAGCCACCTTCAAGAGAAAAAGACTTAACTTTGGAGTCAGAGGTAACTGCAATCACGGCGGAGGTACAATCTGCGGTCACAGCGGAAGTACAATTTGCAAACAATGTTGCAGTTTAAATCGCACCGAAAGATCAAGTGTAGTGAAACGAGGCTGATGAACATTAGGCACTGTTACGTCAAGAGATGATAATACGTAGGTACCGGTAGCAATATTCTTCTATGTAACGCTCATATATTCCTTGGATCTTGCTTAGTCTCAGGCCAATCGATAGTACCATCAGCTCAGATGATATTGGATAGATGTGACACACACACACACACACACACACACACACACACACACACACACACACGGGCACACGCACACGCGCACGCACACGCACACACTTTTTCCGTCGGTGACGATATCCCCTTTGTTGTGAATGTGTTTGATTTACCTATGTTTATAACCGAACGAATGAACGCTATCAGAATGCGGCATTGCAGGTGTTGCAATTGCAGCACCACATTGTGTAGCTTCAACAACTCTTCTTAGGCTGCACTACTCGAGCCTTATGATACAGCCTCGTCTTTTGTCAGCACCGGCGTTGCAATTCGTGGTGGCAACTTGTCTACTGATCTCATTGCAGCGGAACGGAGCTTGTCTACCGATCTCATAGCGGTGGAACGGAGCTGAGCAATAATCACTTGGAGTCGGACGTCTGTGAGCAACTCTCCGGGCTTGAGCGTATGCTAGGTCATATAATTCGGCAGGTCGGATTATATATTATAGGCTAGATTATGCAGGTGTACATGATTCTGCAACATATACGAATATATACGCCACTATTTTCTTAAAATTCCTTGCGAAAATGCAGCCTAGAAAACGCATTGCATTGTATGTTTAATCAATACGGCAATGGCCTCTTTCCCTCAAGCGATCGTATTTGACCTGAGCCCAGAAAAGGCTTACATGGACAATTTTACGTGCACATTGCGTGCGTTCAACCACAGCTAAAATTGTATATTACCTGATGCCCTGATTAGCGCTAAAATATCAGCACTCACAAACAGTCAAATCTTTTACGTGTCATGACTTGTAACTTCCCAAGTGACCTCCAGGTAAACCAAAATGATTTTCTATCCATTAAGGGTTATGAGGCTATCGAATGCCGTTTCAATCGGCGTAATCGGCTCATTGGTTGCACAGATATAGAGGGAGGGGAGAGCAAAAATTCCCCCACGTGCGAGTCAATGGCTCATATGCAGCTTAAACACCCAGTGACTGCCCGGTTAGCGGACCGGGTTGGATCAAGCTTTCCCAAACTATAACCAATGCAATGCTCACGACAGCTTAGAAGACTCTACATTGGTCCATGGATATTACATGACTACTGGGTTGGAAAATACAGCCCAGAAGCACTCCTATGGCATTATTTTTGGCCGACAAATATATCGAGGTGAATTGAGGGCACCCTATCCAATTGAAATTGTCACTTATAACACGACATGGTATGATTTTTGTTATAAAATGAAATATCAATAACGGGGATAACTTTCAATAAAACAGGCAAGAAGAGCGACTTCTGTTGTAAAAAAATGCCCCAAGCATACGTCCACAAAAGATGCCAGTTGTTCGTACGCCGGCAGCGCCTATAATTGAAAATTTTAAGGAAGTTGTTCCCGAAGACAATCATGAACTGTATTAGGGAGCAGCGCAATTTCCACCGCCGCCGCTTTTCTCTTCGGTGGTTACGACGAATCAGCTCGAGATGGGGTCTATGACCCCCAAGTAGGGTCATTCGATTTTTCCCTCTCGATTTATGGCATTGTGCCTCAGATAGCAAGGTTCAAGTCATTCGATACTTACGGTCTCGGTTGTGTCCATCGTCGAACGAAAAAGACACAGCTAAGGTGCAATTTTTGGTAAATTGTTTCCATGTAGCAGCTCCACCTGTCGGACCTTGGTGACGTTTTTTTGACAAGGCGACAAGCGTGACGAAGCCACCGACGGCTGGTGCACTGCAGCTCATGTAAACCTGCTTCAAAGCTCGCCCGCCTTCGGCCGCATGCCTGAGACGGCTAGGCAAGTCGACATCCGGCCAAATACGGGGCGGACGGCCGCCGAGAGAGGCCTGGCCACGTCTGCCGGCGTGCCTCGACAAACACACCCGGTCGGCGATCGCGCTCCGGGCTTCCATCTGGCCCGATAATTTACGGGTTGAATTACGTGCCGCCAGCCGAACCCCACGATAGAGAGAGAAAGAGACAACACAATACTCCTTAACATTTTACGATATGTTTCGGATGGCCGTCGGCCGGCGCCGCCCCGCTGCCCCGACCGGCCGCACGCTCCGACTGGATGCCGCCCGGCAGGACCGGCTTCCCGCCCCGCATACTCGGCCGCCGTCCCGTGCGGGGACCAGCGCCCGTCCACGGTGTCCCATGACCCGCAACTGACCTTTCGCACCTGACGTACGTGGACACAATGGCGCCGATAGGGCAATCTAAATGGATCTCTGCGTGCCGAATAATGGACCTGTCCGAGCGGGCAGAACGGGATACAAATTGATATCATTAGGTGGCGGGCGGGTCGCCCGTCTCGCGCGCCGACTTGGAACATCTCGGCACGGGGAACGTCGCCGACCCGGGCAGCGAGGGTCGGCGACGACAAAAAACCGCACCACCACACGTTCTGCCGAGCAGGTCCACTGGTGTAACGGCGTGTCTTTGATCCTGTGCGGGAGCGACGGCGGGTCAGGGACGGAAGAGACCCTCACCAGCTGAGATGTGCCTGTCGTAAACCGGTCACCGAGGCTCTCGAATTCAGGATACTCGAAGATACGGCTGTGGTACCACGAGACCCCATACAGAAACGTTCAGAGGCAAGCTTCATAAAAAACCCCACCGCTAATGGAAATTTTTAAAGAAACATTTATACTTCATCAGGCTTCATAATGTCAATAAATGGAAAATATCTGTGGAAAAAACTATTCATATTCAACGCACCTGACGTCTTGTTTTTGCTTCCTAAAGCTCAGATGCGTCGAAAACGCGAACACGTGACCACAGCGAAGTACTAATGGTCGGAAAGTCTGAAAATACCACGGAAAAACTTCAACTCACGCGTCGGCTGCGTTATTGGTTGCGTAATAATAGCGGCTGTGTTATTATAACCCGTGAATGCTCGCCTGCAGGCCCAACGTCGCATTTGGGTCGGATTTTCAGTTGAATATTATAATATTATAATAATATATTAATAATATAGTGTTCTGTGGCCTCGGGAATTGCATTTTCCGATAGCGACAGTAATTTTGTTTCCGAAGTTCGCCTCAGGTCAACGCATCTAGTGCACACGTTCACAAAATGCTGGCCACGCTGCTTGGAGGTTGTGAGACCCGAACGACTGGCTACCGTTGCTGCGTTTATCATTCGAAGACATCCAATTTATTATCCCGATGAAATTTAACACCAGCGACTGGAAAGTTAATAATGCGTAGTCAAAACAGTGAAAACCGGCGTTATGTAGTCACGCATCCGGAACAGCAGCGCGGTACTAATGCTGGAATGTACTACAGTGGAGTGCTACCCACAGTGGTAATATTTGCCTTGCGATATCTGCCACAAAGAGCCGTATTTTCCTCTTAGCAAAGTACTGCATGACCACACTCCCCTCTTGCAACTTGCATGCTACTTACATGCACAGGCCGGCGTGAAAGGCGGCGTGGGTAAGTCATCTTTGCTCGTATGGCAAAGATCTCATACTGCTCCGAGAAGTGAGTATGGCAAGCATAGATATTTCCGTAAAATGCGCAAATTCCACCCCCCCCCCCCTTCTTCCATGATAAATTGGCCGTCAGGAGCGCTAGAATGGACCATAATTATATAAGCCTTCTGGGCGATAAAGGGCACTTCTCCTACTCACCCCCTCCCCCGCCCGCCTTCCGCGGAGCCTTCGGGACCCTGTCGTCTTGACGCGGACAGATATAAATTAAGACATTGACTCTCCTGAGGTAAATCTACATTTGCTCGGCTTTTGCTTGCAGAACATGCATCTCACGGGGGTTCGAATGGCCTTCACTGTTCCGAACGCCTCAGTCTGATAATTCTATCCCTCTCACTCTCCCCATCTCTTTCATGCCTCCTAATATTCCCAACATCTTGAGGGCGGCCCAAGATTAAAGTGAACCTTGAGACGTTTCTCCGCTTTAACTAAAAGCATGCGCTACCCTAGCACTACTTTCTACGCACTGTCTTCGTTAGCTTGTACATTTTTCAGGTGCTGTTGATTTGTCTGGCGTTTGCCTTATAATCAGAAGCCTGCAGTGTTTATGGTCCGATAGCACACTCAGAACACAGTAGTTTTGTATTGGTGGTGGCTGTAAAGCTGGCTGTGACTAGTGCCAGCGGGGTAGTCACACAAGCGTCTCGACAGCAGCCAAATATGGCGGCGACGTGCTGCCGTTGTTAACGCCACCCTCTCGCCATCTTCCACAGCGGGCACCGGGGCCCACGGCCGGAGGCAGGGGACACCAACGGATAGGCGACCGACCGCACAGAGACCGCTGTTTGCCCGGGCCTCAGCGGGGCACTCTGTGTCGGTGACACCGACATGTCCATCCCGGGTCCGGCGACGCCACGTCGCACCAGACGATGCCCCCTTCATATGAAAGGACATCTGTTCCGCCCACGACCATCGCGGCGAGTTGATCTCCCGTTGATCTCCAGCAATCTTCCGCTGATCCCCGTGATTCCCGGTAATCTCCCGCTGAACGAATTCGCCCCGATCCAGAGACTTGGATACGACTTGGACGGGTGCAGGGCCGAATTCGTTATCATCCCCCATGGCTGGACGGCGAGAGCGGACGCCGATTGGTGCTCATAACGGACGCCAGATTCGTTGTAAGTCCGCAGGCGTTTACGACTATTGAGGCGATCGGAGCGTGGAACTGCTGCTACACAGACACATGGTAATGAGGGAAACCGGTGGTCCGTTTGAAGTGGCGGCCGTTCACTGCCTGGCCAGCGGCAGTGGCTGCAGTTGCGTGCGAATCACCGTGGCATTTGGTGAGAGAAACAACTGACCTGCCCTCTTGCAGCCGACCACGAATGCTCCTTACCGAGCAAAGCCAGCAAGAAGTCTCGAGAGAACCCTGGGCAGCCCACGTGACCGACAGCCATCCACGGAGTGTCCTGACACCGTTCGACCCGACATGCACGCCACACCGCGGGAAGCCATCGAGAAGGTGCACCAGATGGGCGACCCATTAGGCGAGATGACGCGTCGTCAGCCGTCCGACACAGGGCGGAACACAAGGCCGGCAGCCAGGCTGGCGCCACCAGACATGTCACTACCCGGCCCGGTCACTACCCGGCTCGACGACACGCGCCAGCCGGCCGCAAGGGATGCGTCCAATCAGCCGCGGCGGCGCCATTAATCGCCACCGCGACGGCAGTGGCCGACAAAGGCGCACAAACGAGCCTCCTTTTTCAGTGTGGCGTCAGGCGGCTGGATCGGATCTGGGCGACAGGTGGCTCAGCGCTGGACGCGTCTCGACATGGGCGCCGGGTGCGTCGCCGTCGTACCAGAGCCGGCCGGCCGCAGCGCGCGCGGCGTCAGGTGGCCGGCCGGCCGGCTGCCGCTCGCCATGGTTGGCTGGTCGGCTCTGGCGACAGCAGGGCTCGTCTGCACCACCTGGTGTCGGCGCCTCACCAGGCGACACCAGTCACTGACCGCCAGCCGCACAACGGTGCCGCCGCGCCGGCGAAAGTCGTCCACTCGGCGTGGCTCCGACGACGGCGACAGACGGCGCCGCTGAAGCGTGACGTGACGCCGGCGACGGTCAGTCGTCAGCCGGCGACAGCGCCCCTACAGCCGCTGCGGTACCACTGACCCTTTCTCGCTCCACGAACAGGCCACCCGTGAGGGTAGGCGGAGTACTGCGCACCAGGAACGCCACACATCTCCCATGGTCATAGGCATCGCCACATATTTCAGATAAACGGAGAGAGAGGGGAAAAGAGAGAGAGAGAAAAAAAAAAAAAAAAAAAAAAAAAAAAAAAAAAAAAAAAAAAAAAAAAAAAAAAAAAAAAAAAAAAAAAAAAAAAAAAAAAAAAAAAAAAAAAAAAAAAAAAAAAAAAAAAAGAGAGAGAGAGAGAGAGAGAGAGAGAGAGAGAGAGAGAGCTTCAGGGTAGATTGTCTTGAGAGAGGCGTGCCCACCACTTTGGCAATTTGGTGGCAATCATAGGCCGAGTCCAGGACGAAAATGGTACAAAATCGTGTTCGATGTGTACAGAACTAGCGGACTATCCAAGTACGCCGACGGAGAGGATCTCCAGCCAGGGTGCTCAATTCCACCCACACAGTTGGTCCTTGCAGTCACATAAATTCAGCCCGTGACAGCAATACTATCCTTAATATCATAAAGTAGCCTTCGAAACGAGAACTCTTTTACAGCTCGTTTCATATACTGCTACTGCAGTTGCAAAGTATGAGACCAAGACCTGAGCAGATAATGTCAGATAACAATCAGGATTCACGATGGTGATGGCATGGCCGTGCAATTTACCCCATGATAAACAGTAATTTCTACTCACCACAATGGTTTGAGATGATAATCAGATAAGCTGGCACAATTCCGAATGAAGCGATTCGTGAAATGAGTCGAGCCTTTTATCAGGTACGCAATTATGGTGTTTTTACGCTCATCTTCTTGATGCGAAATTGGAACCTTTACAGTGCTAAAGCACACTAGATATCTTTCTTCCAGCCGATTACCTGCGTAAACAATTCCCGACTAGGTGCTGATTGATCGATATCCACACAGATATTTACAAAAACTTATCAACATTTAACATAAAAATCAGTTTCACCAGTGATATCCGTCCCACATCTGTCAAGGTTGAACCAACTGGCGATGGATGGGCCGTGGACGGGACGGGGGATGAAAGCGCGTGCCGGACAAAACCCTTCCTGCTGACCTTCCACGGTAGCATTGTTTCTTGACTCTCCGTCTGCACAATTCCTCGCTGGAAGGAGACTGGTATCGACCTCCATTTGACATGAATCGGTGCATATTTCCCACGTGCCCAGCGTGTTCTGATGGCCTGACGTGCCACTCCCAGCCTACAAAACACCGATCACGATACAAGCCGACCAGCAACGTAAGCCGGCCATTGTTCTGCATACGCTATCTCTGCATATCTCAAATTTGTATCAATAACTGCCCTCGCTCTCAATCTCCCGCTCTCACTCTCTCCATCCCCCCTCTCTCTCTCTCTCTCCCTATATTGCAGGTGATGGCTTGGCTACTCTGCAACAACGGATACATTCGCTGACACTTTCCGAGGCCGCCGAAGAGTAACTGCCTAGTCGAAATTTCGCGTCAGTTTCAGCCAGCGCGACCTTTGTCAATCTCAGCCATGCCGCAAGGTTTTCCACAACCGGCCACCGTGGAATTCCCCAAGTTATGAGCAATACTGTGAGCGGTGCAGTCGCTTACAGGACATGAGCTATATACGCCTTACGTCTGATTTTGTGCTGATTATGGTGTGTTTGTTACAATGTGAAGACAATTCCAGGAGTCTGCTTAGTCTGTCCGGAGTTAGTAGCAGCGCCAACAAAATAACTGCCTTGAGGATGATGGATGGGAATTCAAGGGCGCGTTAATTACCAGAGATATTTTGCGCCCCTAATACATGTCTTAATATCAACTCTGATTATATGGCATCGCAGCCTGATACTCCGCAATTATGCTGAGGGATCGGTAGAACTCGAACAGAAATGCTAGCCAGCCACTCCAATTCCACACTCTCCTGCTATGAGCACCGCTTCGTCATCCAGACTCATCAAGGAGCCCACACTCGGGACAGCAATGCTTTATGATGGAGTATAATTTCCTAAAGCTCCATATGAGTTTGTCGTTTTGTTCTACCACCATCATCTGCCTTTCATGAAAGCGGGGTATCAGATCAGAATGGTTCTGACACTCCGCTCACCCTGATAGGGAATGACTTAGAAAGACAATAGCATTACCTGTGCAAGTCACGATCAGATGTTATTTTCTCTTCCAACATGAGGAGAAAATCCGCCGTCAACGGTTAGTGGACACGGCCGGATGGAGTCCAGTTCCAGGGCCTATCGCGATATTGTACCCACCGTGGGCTACCAGTAGGCAGATACACGGCCGGTCAGTCAGCCACGGCAGTTCTATCTCCACAGGAAACCTGTGGGTCGGTATTCACGACCGTTCTGCCGCCGTGGCGCGTCTGACCTCCACTTGGCGGCGGCCGACTCGGTTGGCCGCGTGGTGCCGACACAGACGGCCTCGTGGTCCGGTCATGGTGCCGACACAGACGGCCTCGTGGTCTGGCCATGGTGCTGACACAGACGGCCTCGTGGTCCGGTCATGGTGCTGACACAGACGGCCTCGTGGTCTGGTCATGGTGCCGACACAGACGGCCTCGTGGTCTGGTCATGGTGCCGACACAGACGGCCTCGTGGTCCGGTCATGGTGCCGACACAGACGGCCTCGTCGTCTGGCCATGGTACTGACACAGACGGCCTCGTGGTCCGGTCATGGTGCTGACACAGACGGCCTCGTGGTCTGGTCATGGTGCCGACACAGACGGCCTCGTGGTCTGGTCATGGTGCCGACACAGACGGCCTCGTGGTCCGGTCATGGTGCCGACACAGACGGCCTCGTGGTCTGGCCATGGTACTGACACAGACGGCCTCGTGGTCTGGTCATGGTGCCGACACAGACGGCCTCGTGGTCTGGTCATGGTGCCGACACAGACGGCCTCGTGGTCTGGCCATGGTGCCGACACAGACGGCCTCGTGGTCTGGTCATGGTGCCGACACAGACGGCCTCGTGGTCTGGTCATGGTGCCGACACAGACGGCCTCGTGGTCTGGCCATGGTGCCGACACAGACGGCCTCGTGGTCTGGTCATGGTGCCGACACAGACGGCCTCGTGGTCTGGCCATGGTACTGACACAGACGGCCTCGTGGTCCGGTCATGGTGCCGACACAGACGGCCTCGTGGTCTGGCCATGGTGCTGACACAGACGGCCTCGTGGTCCGGTCATGGTGCTGACACAGACGGCCTCGTGGTCTGGCCATGGTACTGACACAGGCGGCCTCGTGGTCCGGTCATGGTGCTGACACAGACGGCCTCGTCGTCTGGCCATGGTACTGACACAGACGGCCTCGTGGTCCGGTCATGGTACTGACACAGACGGCCTCGTGGTCTGGTCATGGTGCCGACACAGACGGTCTCGTGGTCTGGCCATGGTGCTGACACAGACGGCCTCGTGGTCTGGTCATGGTGCTGACACAGACGGCCTCGTGGTCTGGCCATGGTGCTGACACAGACGGCCTCGTGGTCTGGTCATGGTGCTGACACAGACGGCCTCGTGGTCCGGTCATGGTGCCGACACAGACGGCCTCGTGGTCTGGCCATGGTACTGACACAGACGGCCTCGTGGTCTGGTCATGGTGCCGACACAGACGGCCTCGTGGTCTGGTCATGGTGCCGACACAGACGGCCTCGTGGTCTGGCCATGGTGCTGACACAGACGGCCTCGTGGTCTGGTCATGGTGCCGACACAGACGGCCTCGTGGTCTGGTCATGGTGCTGACACAGACGGCCTCGTGGTCCGGTCATGGTGCCGACACAGACGGCCTCGTGGTCTGGCCATGGTGCTGACACAGACGGCCTCGTGGTCTGGTCATGGTGCTGACACAGACGGCCTCGTGGTCTGGCCATGGTGCTGACACAGACTGAGGCGGTGCCAATCAGATCAGGCCGTCCGCTCCTCGGCGGATGCCGCAGCTGTTTGTCTCGTTTCGAGCATCTCCGATCGTGGTCCTCGGCTACAGAATCACGTCCGACATCTCACAATGCTGCACACATTCTGCTGCCGATTTCACCACCACCTACGATCAGCTAATCTATCATGTGTTCAATAAGAAATATACTATCAGTCCGCGATCGATAGGAAGCCATATCGAAAGAAATGCATGCATAGCTACTTCATACCCCCTCCCCCTTGGTCCAACAGAACCATGCGGCAAAACACAGAGAGTGGGTTAGCTTGGGTGGTCGTCGATTGGCACCAGCTTTACCCAGGGCCTCCTCTCAGTAAGTCTGACTGCGATGGTTGAGATGGGAGAAGAGAGACGGATGAAGACCTGAAGATTTCCTCCGAAAAAAGGAAATGTCCGCGTAGAAAAGTAGTTCACGATTGAGAACGAATGAAACCTTCTTAGCGAGCTTTGGACACACCTCGCCACACCCGCACCAGCATGTGTAACAAAGGCCTTGGCCAACAGTTGTCAAGGATGAAAGCAAATGAGCATTTGGTCCATAGTGCACGGTTCTCTGTCAGAGAAACCTAAAAATCACGTCTAAAAAAACATAAATCCGCATGTCTTCGGGTTGAAGCAGGGCATCTATTCGCGGCCCTCACTACGTTTCTGGCCAGTGTATGTGTGCATTAAGGTGCACCGTGAGCCTCAACCGCGAGTTATTAGTGACTGACACCATTAGGTATGGTGGCAAGACGCTGTGGTCGCTAGCAAATAGTCTCAAGCTGCACAGCAAGTGTGTTCAATCCGAAAACACGCGAAACTTGTCACGTCCTAGTTTTTGGGAATCGTGTATCCATCGATGAACTCAATACCTGATGAAGAGCTTTACTGGGAATGTACGTGCCAAGCATGCTCTCATGCCAATTCATGGTAGTTGAATTTCTCTACACAATTTGTAAACTATTGCAAGTCCGGTAGCAAAGTCAGCTATGCCATCGAACGAGATAGCCCACGAAATTCCATTCCATGCCAGTATGCGGGGAGGTCAACATGAGGGGAACCACTCACAGCCAGTGTCCCACAAGGTTCCACATGAGGGGAGTAATCCAATGTGGAGTGTTCCACCAAGTCCCACATGGGGGCAGCCTTCCAGCACGCTGTGTCGCATCATCCGTGAGCTGGACGGCGTGCTGGGCGGGCAGAGGTGGCGTACCGTGGCCGGCCGCTGGCAGCTGGGGGGCGTCACTCTCGCCCAGCTCACGAGGTAGTCGGCTGGGCAACAGCCGTCACTTAGCAGCCAATCGTCGCACGACCACACTACGCTCGGCCCATCGTCACCGTATGGCAGCCATCCATTATCACGTTCCCCTGCTGCATGGTGTTTAACTTACAACCATTTCGATGGTCGGCCTGCATAGTATCGAGCCGGACCTAGCTTGTCACTTTTTCATTTATCCTCTACATTATATTTATGTGGAGTCAAACACCTGGGCACCATTTTTGCCTGGACAGGTGGAATGCGCAGGATATCGAGCTTAAAAAGCCACATTAGATAAGAAGTTCGTCTATAAACCAGAATTGTGACACCATGACGTAGCGGTGTGATGGGCTTGGCAGGCTCCGGCTTCTCCCCTTCGCGGACGGCTTTGTTTAGAATGGATTCCCGCTGCCCAGTTTTCCATCTGACTAGGGAAATTACTGCGTCATTTGAGGCTAACCGTTTCGTAGTGGGATGGTAGCTGCGGGTCTTAGCTTTTAGCTTGTGCATACTCGTAATTGTGTATTTACAATCATGCTAGTCATTAATGACATTTCTTATGGAGTAACAGCACCCATACAAAGTCAGGCTCATTGATAGTTACACAGCAATATGTGAGTTTTACGAATGCATACCAACGGGGCTTCATCCAAGCTTTTATGCATGCACAAGTCGCATAGCAATACACTTAGACCAGCGGGGATGGGCAATGGTTAGATAAGGGCATGACCGAAACTACTGATGAAAGCTAGCTGGATTGTGAAGACGCCCTACAAACTGATTGGAATTGACAATCCACCGGACTGCGTTGGCACAGCCAGCTTGGTGAGCCGATCGTACGCGCGGGTGTGCGGGCGTGTCGGGTAGGGGGTTGGAGGCGGCGGCGGTGGGGCGGCGGCGCGTGCCTGTCAGTCGGATGGTGTCGACGGCAGCTCTCAGCAATTATCCCGTCCCGCCTGGCGGCGACCACTGAAGCCTCAAGCCTGGTCGGTAAACGGCGCGGCCGGGCTGACCGACGGCCGGCCTGTCTCTGTACGACCGGAGACCAGGACGCAGTGGCGGGCCCGACCTCAGACCAGGATGCAGTGGCGGGCCCGACCTCAGACCAGGACGCAGTGGCGGGCCCGACCTGAGACCAGGACGTCGTGGCGGGCCCGACCTCAGACCAGGACGCAGTGGCGGGCCCGACCTCAGACCAGGACGCAGTGGTGGGCCCGACCTCAGACCAGGACGCAGTGGCGGGCCCGACCTCAGACCAGGACGCAGTGGCGGGCCCGACCTAGACCGGACGCAGTGGCGGGCCCGACCTGAGACCAGGACGCAGTGGCGGGCCCGACCTCAGACCAGGACGCAGTGGCGGGCCCGACCTGAGACCAGGACGCAGTGGTGGGCCCGACCTCAGACCAGGACGCAGTGGCGGGCCCGACCTCAGACCAGGACGCAGTGGCGGGCCCGACCTCAGACCAGGACGCAGTGGTGGGCCCGACCTCAGACCAGGACGCAGTGGCGGGCCCGACCTCAGACCAGGACGCAGTGGCGGGCCCGACCTCAGACCAGGACCAGAAGGCGGGCCCGACCTCAGACCAGGACGTGGTGGTGGGCCCGACCTGAGACCAGGACGCAGTGGCGGGCCCGACCTCAGACCAGGACGCAGTGGTGGGCCCGACCTCAGACCAGGACGTGGTGGTGGGCCCGACCTGAGACCAGGACGCGGTGATGGGCCCGACCTCAGACCAGGACGCAGTGGCGGGCCCGACCTGAGACCAGGACGCAGTGGTGGGCCCGACCTCAGACCAGGACGCAGTGGTGGGCCCGACCTCAGACCAGGACGCAGTGGTGGGCCCGACCTGAGACCAGGACGTGGTGGCGGGCCCGACCTCAGACCAGGACGCAGTGGTGGGCCCGACCTCAGACCAGGACGCAGTGGCGGGCCCGACCTCAGACCAGGACGCAGTGGTGGGCCCGACCTCAGACCAGGACGCAGTGGCGGGCCCGACCTAGACCAGGAGGCCCGACCTGAGACCAGGACGTGGTGGCGGGCCCGACCTCAGACCAGGACGCAGTGGTGGGCCCGACCTCAGACCAGGACGCAGTGGTGGGCCCGACCTCAGACCAGGACGCAGTGGCGGGCCCGACCTCAGACCAGGACGCAGTGGCGGGCCCGACCTCAGACCAGGACGCGGTGGCGGGCCCGACCTCAGACCAGGACGCAGTGGCGGGCCCGACCTGAGACCAGGACGCGGTGATGGGCCCGACCTCAGACCAGGACGCAGTGGCGGGCCCGACCTCAGACCAGGACGCAGTGATGGGCCCGACCTCAGACCAGGACGCAGTGGCGGGCCCGACCTCAGACCAGGACGCAGTGATGGGCCCGACCTCAGACCAGGACGCAGTGGTGGGCCCGACCTCAGACCAGGACGCGGTGGTCCACCTTTCCCGAGCGGCCCCACTGCCAGATGAGGGCGGTGATAGCGCTGCGGTCATCACGCCAGATCCGACGATAGCGGCGCCGACTGTGAGCAGCCGCCCATCACCCCAGCAGTGCACACAAACCGACGGCCGGCCGCACCCGCCCGCTCGTGCTCACGCTCGCCAAACAAATCAGGCCACACTGATCGCCAGCTACGGGGGGGGGGTGATTCGGCTGAACCGCTACAAAGGGTTCGTATCTCAACAGATATCACTAGGGTGTGTGTATGTTTTATGGTTTGTGGTTGCTGTTAGTTGATCATTTAGCATTGCTGAAGCTAAGTATTCAGGTTCCATTGAATAAAAAGCAGATCACGTTTTGATTTCGTACACGTTATGCACACATTCACTTCCCTACCCACACATCGACACGTTTATGAACACAAACACATGCATTTTACACACACACGCACGCACGGACGCACGGACGCACGCACACACACACACACACACACACACACACACACACACACACACACACACACACACACGCACACACACACACACACACACGCACACGGACACGGACACGGACACGGACACGGACACGGACACGGACACGGACACGACACGGACACGACACGGACACGGACACGGACACGGACACGGACACGGACACGGACACGGACACACACACACACACACACACACACACACACACACACACACACACACACACACACACACACACACACACACACACACACACACACTGTAAATTATTTGTGTAAATTATTTGTGTGCACAATACTTGGATGCAGTGGGACCGTCAGAATGGTTTGGGACACCGCCTACAGGGTCCGATGATAAAAGTGGAAACTATTGTGGAGTAAGGGCAACATCGAGGGGGAACTTGTTCCCTCAAAGGTATACGAGACACCTGTGGGGAAGAGGAAGCATGTCTGCTCGTCACCTGAAATTCCTGGATGTTCTAAGCATAACAGGCACGTTATGATCGCCCGCCCCAGACCAGGTGGACCATTAGCATTGGCAGGAAGTCACCAGCAGCCGTGAAGATCAGCCAAACTACGAAAGCGTCTAGATGGGAGGACCCCCGAGAGCCTTAGAGGCCCCAGTTACACGCAAAGTGGTCATGTTACCGGAGCTCCAGAAGACCCCAAATAATTCAGCAGGCTCCCATGGAGAATCGCTTCCCCCGGAAGAAATTGGTAGCAGCTTCTCTGTTTCTACATTTTATGTGCATGCTGAGGTAAGATTAATTCACATTTCATGTCATCTGTGGATGTGAAGAACCTCAAGGCCTTAAGTTCCCCATGGCGTTGTAATAACTGATCAGTTATTCAGATTTCAAGACAACTCTTCGTCCCAGCTCGCCTGACGGGAGGCGTGTTGGGAGTTTGCCGGGGGGCGAGCTTGGGGCCTGCCGGGGGGGGGGGAGCCTGGAGCCTGCCGGGGGCGAGCTTGGAACCTGCCAGGAGGCGAGCTTGGAACCTCTTTAGAGTTGATGGATTCTCGTGACAACGCTGATAGCAGGTGACGGCTCCAGAGTCCGGGAACAGAGCACGTCACGAGAGCTCCAGAGTCCGGGAACAGAGCACGTCACGAGAGCTCCAGAGTCCGGGAACAGAGCACGTCACGAGAGCTCCAGAGTCCGGGAACAGAGCACGTCACGAGAGCTCCAGAGTCCGGGAACAGAGCACGTCACGAAGAGCTCCAGAGTCCGGGAACAGAGCACGTCACGAGAGCTCCAGAGTCCGGGAACAGAGCACGTCACGAGAGCTCCAGAGTCCGGGAACAGAGCACGTCACGAGAGCTCCAGAGTCCGGGAACAGAGCACGTTACGAGAGCTCCAGAGTCCGGGAACAGAGCACGTCACGAGAGCTCCAGAGTCCGGGAACAGAGCACGTCACGAGAGCTCCAGTATCCGGGAGCAGAGCATCTCACGAGAGCTCCAGAGCTCTCACGACTAAGCGGAACCTTGCTGTGCGCAGCATGTTTCTCTCCAACAATGCCCTTCGACGCACTTGGACTTCCAATATTGTCTTGTCTTGCAGTATAACAAAGCTCGCATGTGTTCGTGGTTTTCGGCGTGTCCGCGCCTCCGGTGTCCGCGACTCCTGGCGTGACCGTGGATCTCGATGTTTCCGAGGCTCTCGGTGTGTCCGCGACTCCCGGTGTGTCCGCGACTCCCGGTGTGTCCGCGACTCCCGGTGTGTCCGAGGCTCTCGGCGTGTCCGCGGCTCTCGGCGTGACCGTGAAATCAGACGTGTCCGCGGCTCTCGACTTATCCGGGGCTCTCGGCTTATTCGCGGCTCTCAGCTTGTCGGCGGCTCTCGGTGTGCCTTCAGTTCTCGATGCGCCCTTGGATCAGCGAGCAACACGACCCGGTCCACCGAGCTGCAAAAACAAACACCAGAAAAACGCCGCCTATCAAAAACTTATCAACGCTATAATTCCTCAAGTAAAAACATGGAGGCAAGTCAACGCATGCCGAGCCGGTGCCTCCCGAGGCGGCATAGGTAGCGACCCGACCAAAAACAGCGCCGCGCAACCTTTTATCTGTTCCGGTCATCGCCGGCATACCCACTGATGGGTTTATCCGAGTGCGCCAGCGGGCCGCTTTTTGTCGTGTTGACGCTGAGTGGCGCAGCGGAGACAAAGACGACGAGCTGTCGGCGGACATGTGTGAACCACTTGGTCGGCGGAGTCAGTGGCGCGCGTACAAAAACACGGATTATCGATGGCAATGCCGACAGAACGTAAACAGGGCGCCGTCTCCATCTCTGGATTGAGAACACTCTAGTTGCTGAGCGCCGTCTTGCATA
Organism: Imbricaverruca yamaguchii; assembly: GCA_034440575.1. NCBI lineage: Eukaryota > Metazoa > Arthropoda > Thecostraca > Neoverrucidae > Imbricaverruca > Imbricaverruca yamaguchii. The sequence continues at coordinate 107,691 of JAOTOL010001470.1, read as the reverse complement.
CGATTCGAAGCCAGTGCAGTCTCCAGGCTGCAGCAGGTTAGTCATCAATATTAACGGCTCATATGTTTGACAAAACATTGGGTTTTTACGGCGTATATAACTTTTTATGGATCCCATTGCTTCACGAGATCGGTGGGGTGCAGGCGGGGTCGCGTGCGTCCGAACGCCACCGGCAGCGGCTCGTGGCTCCTCGGCTGCTGCGCCGGCCGGCACGCAGCAGCACCACTTTTTGTCCAGCCACCTCCGCCGGAGAGAAGCCGCGTCGCGGCCGGCCGCCGATCTGGAGCGGCGTAAAAACGCCGCCGTCCCGGCCGACGCTGACCGGTCAGAGGGACGCGCGCCAGCCAATGGGGGCGGGTCGGGTCAGCGCAGGTCGGCCGGCCAAATTACGGCGGCACCGGCGCGGCACGAGTTATGGACGGGCAGGGGGCGGCACTGTAATTAGCCGCCGGGGCGACTGTGAATGTCTCCTCGGGCGGCGGGTGGCGGTAATCTCGGCGGCGCGCTCGTGTAATTCCGTGGTCACACATGAGCCCTGGGCGGCCGTATTTGGCCAGCCCACATCCCGCCGCGACGCCAGCCGTGGGCCGTGTCGGAGATCACCACGTTTCCAGCGAGGTCAGTGCGGCCCGAGGCATCCCCTGACGACGGCACACGTCCGAGGCATCCCACCGCGGCACACGCCGCAGAGTGGTATGTACACGGCTGTGTTGGAGCATGCGCCTGCGCGTGGCGCACGGCTGTACCGAGGCAATGCCGGTGCACAACTCTACACAGGGCTCCATGTGCTTCATTGCTCACAAGACAGTAAACTGTATGCCCCTCTGGTGTCTGTTCCGGGATGTATTATGCTACAATCACAATTCATGGAGCTGGAAGTTGGTGGTTGAAAATTGATGAAAGGAGTGAAGAATTTGAAGATTAATTAGCGGTGCTTTTACATATGCTTGCAGAAGGTTAACATCGTAACTTCAAGTCAACACAGCGCGAATTAAGATGGTGCTATGCTAACTTAAAAGATGCATTGCGCATTTTATCGGCTCTTTTACGGACTTCAGAGAAGCTCGAAGTCCCCTCACGTCCCCCCAAAATATGCTTCACCCCCGGTGAACCAGGATATTTTAAAACATTATTCAAGAGGTCTATATGGCAATGCTTTTGGCAAGCTCGACGAAGGCCTGCCATTGAACATCTAGAAATAAAAACTAAGTATTTGATAAAAGACTCGGAGGGGACGTGAAATGCAAGAACCGCTGCCGCTGCTGCTTCTGTGTGTACTCTTTCAGGCTGATTTTCTGGATGCCCAATATCCTACAAGGTTGGAAAAGCAGATACATTGTATGTTATTCCTATGACGCTGTACGCATAAATACGGTGGTGGGACAAGACACAATTTTTTTACATACCCCATGAGGTTGTCATCTATGATACTCTGTTTAGGACCGAATTGTTCCGAAAAAGTAAATATGAATTGTCAAGTCCCATCATGAAAACTATATGAATCATAAACTTAATAGCTATAGACCCATTAGTATCCTACCATTTCTAGATCTAAAATTATCCCAGCTTATTCATCGTATAATTCTGACATTCCTGGAACTTAGCAACACTATCGACATCGCAGTACGGCCTTAAAAAGAAGGATTTCTACCTACGTATGCTCATTCATTTGCTTCAAGACCAAGAAACTTCTAGCATGCAAGATGGCTATGTTTCCGGCAGCCCCTTGTTCTCCAAACCTCGTGGTCTGCACGGCCGTAGCATAGGTCAGCGTCACTCAGCGTATGCCAGAGGATGTGGAGATAGTCTCGGCCGTAGCACAGGTAAGCATCACTCAGATTATGCCAGCGGATGTGAGGACGATCTCGGTAAGAGAGTGCGTCCATTCCCAGCACGGCGGGCCCGCCCACGCCCTTCGCAGTGTCAACCGGGAGACAGATCAGATAGTCAGAGGAAAGTCAGAGCCGGCCCTAATTAGCATGGCCTGATGCGAGTGCAGCTGTCAGCCTGCGCAGATGCGGCCGGGCCGCGCCCGCCGCTTATCTTGCAGCCGCTAATCAAACCTGACGACCTCCGACCCGGGCCGCCCACACGTGACGGGCGCGCGCGCCGCCGGGTCGTCACGCCGGCCGTCAGCGGTCCGTGGGCAGGCCGTAACGAGCACGTGCACAGGTGGGCCGCGCTCCAGTCGGACGTGCACGTGCTGCACGCCGGCACGTCCGCCGCAGCTGCTCCCGGCGCGGCGGACGTCGCCGACGCGCCGCCGTCACTCGCGGTGAAATGCTGTGCCGGCTAGCGGCCAGCGGAGCTGGACGGGGCGTGGCGCCGCAGACCACCCGGCACACTCCAGTGTCGGTCCACAGCGCAGCTGCAGGGGTGGAATTTCATCAGAGGGAGTCTTTACAGATTGGTATAAAAATTATTGGTACCGCACTCGAGTCACATGCGTTGCATGAGGTCGAGTGAATTAGGCTGAATAGGTAAGGTAGATACACATTGATGAATGCGGGCGATGTTGGTGGATGTATTCTTTGGAATTAGGGATGTGGTGTTGGATGGGGTGAAGTGTCTTTTTGCCAGGGTTATGATACCTTCCCTTTACGGACTTAACCTGGACGGGCTCTTGTGACTTTTATTAAGTCGAATTGATTTATGACTTTATGACTTTGCGGATTGAGATCGTGAAATATGTAGTTGCAATCGTATGTAGAAGGTGAGTGGGACTATTGCAATGATCCTTGGCTCGTCGCCGGCAATAGACTAATGCGTTGTGTTTTGGTGAAATAAGTTCAGGCAGGGCAGCGGATGTTGTACTGGAATTGAAGGAAAAGATGGAACATGATGTAGTTTCGGTGATATCTGTGTGGAGTTTGGATTTGAGCGCGTCGTCTGATTCGGATATATCCCGCCCATTAATTTAGCAGATATTTTACTTTCATTTAGTTTCGCTGTTTTTTGTTGTTGTAATTATAGCGCTTGCTGAGGTAGACATATGGATTGGAGTCATGCTAAGTGGAGCTTGTGCTACTTAAGTGCTGAACTCATCACCAAGTCCAGGATTCCAGGATAATTATACGATTTGAACGGAGGGTTTAGTGGGTCGCCACTGTTTCGGGCACGACCGCTCCGCTGGCACGTCTCCGAATATATCGGGGCCATTTTCTGGCCTCAGGACCTCATACCGGTACTAAAGGACTGTTCACACCTAGCGTGATCTCGACACAAAAAGAACCAGCGCAATGACGGACTAGGCGTAATCCCGACCCACATGTTGAGGCATGTTGCAGCCTACAAGCTGAAAAAAAACGCAGCTGATGTGGCTCCAATCTGCCGAAGATCAGCAAACGTGGCGACCGCAGTTTATCCCGAGCAGTCTGTCGACCTTGCATCAAGGCCGCTGGTGCGCCGAGCGGAAAAAAAGTTGAGAAAATCCAACGTTGTCCGCTTGGAAATCGCCGGCGTTTTGTAGGACTCAGCAGACAGCTAACGCAAGGCCGGCGCAATGGCAGAATCGGCAGACTCATTGGGCCCAATGCTAACTGTCAGCTAACTATGCGTCGATTCCGACAGTGCGTCGAGATTACGCTAGGTGTGAACAGTCCTTAAGTGTGCATGACTGACTGTGCTCCTGTCCCCGTTTTACCACACAACCACGGATACCAATGGTGGCCGGGGCTCCACCAACGTCACGTCAGGCTGCATATCTTAGGATTTTACAACTGTAGTTGGATCGAGCAGTGATTTGGTAATCGCTTTCTGAAGAAAAAACTTGTCCTTTTCCCAAATATCGCTGTGGTGAGAATGGATAAAGTGAACAAACGCAAATATGTAATTAAGCGAGACTCAGGTGCCATTTTGTTTCGCCGTGCGTTACTATTGTTGAGGAACCTGAAGTGGTTTTTGTGTATGCGCCGTGCTGAGCACACACATTTGCTGCATTTGCTCAGAATGGGAATCAATTACAGGACACATGATCCTATACACCATAAGCAAGGGTGTCGATTAAAAAAAAACATTGGGGGGAGGCCGAAGTGCCAACGCACTAGACCCCCACCCCAAAAAAAAACTCATCGGATTTCGCCCACTATATCTTCAGATCTCAGAAATTCTTAGTTTTTATTCCACGATGTTTATGTTTATGTTTATTCAGCATCCTCACCAACGGGGAAAATCGCCCCATAACTGATCAAGACACATAATTAAAAGAGCAGTGCACAGTACATGTCAGCATAACACCTCTGAGTAATAGCATGCGACTGCAGTGTCATCCAGTGGGCTCGGATCTACCATCATCGTCATCGTCATCGTCATCGTCATCGTCATCGTCATCGTCATCGTCATCGTCATCGTCATCGTCATCGTCATCGTCATCGTCATCGTCATCGTCATCGTCATCGTCATCGTCATCGTCATCGTCATCGTCATCGTCATCGTCATCGTCATCGTCATCGTCACCGTCACCGTCACCGTCATCGTCATCGTCATCGTCACGTCACCGTCACCGTCACGTCATCGTCATTCATCGTCACGTCACCGTCACCGTCACCGTCCCCCTCCTCCCCTCACTCCACACACCAAGAAGCACACACCGGCTTAAATAAAAATAATTCAGCGATCAGATGCCGGCTAAAACACACCGGCCTTGATGGAGTATCGGAGCACAGCAGACCTGAACGGTGGTGACGATGGGTGAAAGTATTTCCTTGTTGCTTAACATTAGGGAGGGGCGAAGCCAAAGTTGTGATGGGGCAAGTTTAAGATCGGGAACGGATACACCTGCCACAAAAGCAAACATCGCAAACAATGTCCCCTGATTAATCATGTGCGTTGGTGTAAGTGATAAAATATTCGTGAAATAGGGTGGGGATATTACTTTCTGAGTACTCAGTCGACATCCCGCTCCTTGATGCATGCTTATGAAGTCTTCGCCTCTCCTTTCTAACAGTATCTCGTTTATATGTAGCATGTGTATGTTTTCGATAAGGAATGGTGATATAAGAACATTTCGCAGTGCAATTTCAATTAAAAGGATTACTTATAATGTGATCTGGCATACAATACCAGTGTATAACATAGTTATTATTCTCTCTATCCAGTATATAGCTCTTAAATTATGCATATCAAAACAAATGATAAATGTGCAGTCATAAGTAACTAAACCATTACCTCAACTTTGAGTCTGAGACATCCAAAATATTTTCAATGACACTAATTCCATGGCAAATTTCTACATCCTACCGTGCTCGTTTCGACATCTCACACCTAACAAAAACCCTTATTTTCAACCTGATTGGTGTAGTCATCGTGATCACCGAGTCTAGTCAGTCACCGCACGCACACACACCAAGCAAACTAAAATACACACCGGATTACAGGCATTAATCAGCGCAATCGTTTTACTATTTGCTTCTGTAACAGTCTGAAGACTCCGTCCGTACCCAATGGCGCAGCCGAGAACAAGAATAAGACACACTAGGTGCATGCCTCTCTAGTCACGGTGTAGTGAGATTGCACATGAGTACTACTGGTACTAGCCACAGAATGCCGGCAGAGGAGTCATCCAGTGTGGCGACCTCGTGACCGGGCTGGGCCGGCCGGATACGTGGCGTGGTGGGGCGTGTGCGGGATGAACCAATCAACGATCGGGGGTGTCGGAAACGCGGGAGCGGTGTCGAGTTGACCTGGGAGGGTGCGGGCTGTGCGGGGGCCAGTCTGGTTACCGCCGATCGCTGAGGAATACACGGTCCTGGCGTCAAAGTTATCTCTTCGTGAACTATACACGGCCAAGGATGCCGAAAAGGTCATCCCAGAAGAATCTCAGAAGGGCCATCAGATGGTTTGAAAATGGATATGTCAGCTGGAATGGTTTCTTTGCTACAGTCGGAAATAAATATGTGCAACATTTTGGAAATTGGGAATAATGGCAGAAATCAAAACAATTTTCAAATCGGGGGAATTTGTATGGTCCCCGCCCCCGTAGGTCTTTTTTCCGACAAATTCGGTTTTTGGGGGCCCCAGCCATATGTTCAGGCCTATGGCTGGAGCCTCGGTCCTGCCACGTTTTGCGAAACTCGGTAAACTTTGGAGAGCTCGGTGTATTTTCGGCCTCCCGTTGTGCTCTTAGGGTTACGCTGTATTTAATTGAGGCGTTCATTTTTCACACATGTGTTGAAACCCCAGCACAACCTTGGCTTCTCCGGTATAATTCGTCGGGATCCCAGCGCGACTTTTCTGGCCCAGGTGTGTAGTTTCTGAGGGCCCGGAACAGTTTTCTAGGTTCGACGCAAATTTTCGTGACTTCTGAATGATTTAAAGTCCTAGTCTCGCCCTGTTTTTTCGGGCACCAGACACTATATATTTGTGTCTCAACGCGATTTTTCGAACTCCAGTACGGCATTATTTCGGGACTGTACGCACATTTTGAAGGCATCTGAGTTTTTTTCTGAATCTCTCCTTATTTTAGATGGCATCGGCTTAATTTTTATGGAGTGCAGGTGTAGTTTTTTTGGCCATGATGTGTTTGCAGAAGGAAATTTGTGATGCCCCAACCCAATTTTTTGGTACTACCACCGGAATTCTGGGTCCAGTACGTGATATTTGTGGATATCGTCGCGAGTTCTCGGGGGGTGTTGCATAGCTGCGCCCCAGCGCGATTTTGGTGAACCCCGGCGCAAATTTCCATGGGCCTGGTATAAGTTTTAAGGCGCTCGGTATATTCACTTACAGCCAGCTACGCAAATTCTGGGGCCCCGACGCGAAGGTATCGGGCCCAGCGCGAATTTTTGGGAACCGGCGCGATTCTTTGGAGCCTACCCTTTCAGTATGGCGTTGGCGGGGTGGCATTTTTCCCTTTGTTACGCCACTGCGGCTGCTCGACGTGTTTTTTTTTGTTTCTTTGTTCGCAGTTTGCATCATCAAGAGTAGAAAGACCTGTCGGATAATTGTATTTCGGGACATATTCTAAATTGTTCGGTACTCGGGTCAATTCGATAGTCCCCTTGCGATTTTTGGGGTCAAGCCTATTCTTGTAGGCCCCCTCCAGGACATTTTTGGACCCAGTACGATCCTTCGGGTTCTCAGTGCGTTATTTTTTCGGTGCCCCAACATTATTATTTTTCGGGGAACGACGCCTTCCTAATTTGTGGATCGTTGAGGCTATTTTTGTGTCCGCAGGGTGACATTCTGAGGGGATATTGGCTCCTGGGAAGCCAGCTGCGACTTGTGGGGCTCCTTCGCGGTGTTTTGGCCCCCAATGAGAGTTTCAAAGAAAGCGGCGTGAATTTGTTTTGGTCTAAGTGCGATTTTTGGCCCCATGGTCACTTGTTTGGATCCCTTGCGCGAGTTGTAATGACTACGACACGCTTTGGGGGGCCCAACACGTTTTGTGGGCTTTTGGAGCCATTGTTGGGATCCCAGAGTGAATTTTCGTGTCCGGCCTGTATTTATTCTCCCCGGCTTAATTTTTAGGTGACCCCAATGAGACTTTTAGAGGCTCGGTGCGACCTGTCATGCCTCTAGAGTGATTTACAGGGACCTGGACGAAAATTATTGCTGTCCCAGGCTCAGCGTGATTTTCAGGGGGACCTGGCCCTACCGTTTGTGGCCCAGTTGTGATTTTCTGGAACCCGGCACGACTTTTTGGGGGCCACAACGTGATTTTCAGGGGCCCAAATGGAAGCTTTTGAGGCCCCAGCGTTATTATCAGAGGTCCCTGCGCGACTTTTGGGGACACCCAATGTGATTTTTCTAGACCAAGCGGGATTTTTAAGGAGTATGTCGCAATTTTTTCCTGAGCTCGGCGGATTATTGGGGGCCCCAAAACCTATCAGGAGGGTGGGGGAAACTGCCCACAATGCTCTCCCTCATTTGGTATGCCACTGTGCAATGCAATACTGCATTATGCGAATCCAGGAGTAGTTCATCTGGTGCATCACTTACGTAATTTCAATTATCTTCACATTTCACATCACGTGATTTCAACTCCCAAGTTCTCCAGACAGTTTGAGGAAAGTCAAACATCTGCTACATGGATCGGCAAGGATGGATGACGAGGCAACAGGGATACAATGTAATTCAGATCACAGTAGTTATGCTGCAATACATGCCTTCTTCCACAGGCTACTTTGGAGATGGATGCGCTCCTGAAGTTTCGTCAGGGATGGAGTTGGAGGTGGATGGAGCAGCACTGTGAAAGACATAACATGTGGTTCAAAGGACTTCTACATTCAAAGGAATACACTTCTTTCATCCGCTTCAAACATGATTCAAGAAAGTACTGTCATCGATTTCAAACATTAAAAAAGTGAGCCACCTGCTGTTTTTAGTGCTATTGAAGTGAATTTGTTGTCCTGTTAGTGAACTGACGACTTATATGATGATATATATTTACTTTAGCTTCGCCTGCTTCTATCATGAAAACTTTTTCCAATGATATAAATATCAGATGCATTCAAATTACATCAGAAATGGGCAGAATAACTTATTATCCACAAACCTGAGTATGGATGTGGATGAATTTATCATGTTTCTTAATACAAATGATGTAGATCTGAACTGCAAATTTGCACCTGAGCAAATGTTGTCAGCCCAGTAATTCAGAAAATACAGCAATTTGAACATGTTAGTGTTCTTTGTGAAGCAATAAGTGCAATGCGCTCATCACGTACACCATGTAGCACAAAAAGAGGGATTATTGCAGTCTAAGGTAATCACAAAACAAGTTGTACACCCATTTTACCTCCATGAATTATTAAAAGGTTTCGCCGAGTTATGTTAGGCCATGCTTTTGTTGTAAGTTAGTTTTTCCTTACATTTTTTTCTTTGTTTGTTCCATAACAGTTCAAGCTAGATTAGGTTATGAAACATTTTACTTTGAAAATGTTTGTGAACAAAAAAAAATATTGGGAAATTGTCCAGTAGAAAATAATTGTATTTCATGCATGGAAGGCTAGGCTAGGTTAACAATACGCGCTCCGGAGGGGGGGGGCGGGCGAAATCCGCCCACCCCTCCGGTTTTTCGTAGATAACTCGTAGATAACTCGCGATTTTACCGGCCGATAGACGCCATTGTTTCAGTACCTGCTTTAAAATGAACGGCGCATTGTTTAAAGCAAGAAAAACGGAAATCAATTGAATATTTTTCGAGTTAGGGGTCAGTAAGGTAAATAAAACTATCCGCGCCAGACCACAAATATCGCCGCTGATGCGCTTCCCGTATATTGGCAAAATTGAAGTGTTCTTGGCAACACTAGCGACTTGTTTGATGCATGTTGTTATGCTACATTGTTTCAAAGTCCCGTCAGGTCAAGTTCATGACTGGCTAACACACGCCCTGGAGGGGTGGAGGGCGAAATCCGCCCATCCGTCCGAATTTTCGTACACAACTCCATATTGTACAGGCCGATATACGCCATTTGTTAGTACCTGCTTAGAAATGACAGGCGAATTGTTTAAAGTACGAAAAATGAAAATTACCCGACAAGTTTTTAAGTTATAGGCCGTTAAAGTTTTTTTTTTAATCACAGCGCCAGACCACAAAAATCGGCGCTGATGCGCTTCCCGTATAGTGGCAAAAGGGAAGTGTTCTTGACTACACTAGCGATTTGTTTGATGCATATTGTTATGCTATATAATTTAAAAGTCATGTTAGGTCGCCGAGGTCATCATGACAGGCTAATGGAACCAAACTTGGTCAAATGGAATGTTGTCGTAAATGGAAATGACTGTCATGCGATTGATGTCGCTTTGCATGTTACTCCCTGTATATCCGGAAATCTACTGTTTGTCATTGTGTGTCTAAGCGTTTTATACTTTATTCATGTATTTCCCTCCTTTCTTTGCGAAGCCGATTGTGCCGAGCCGCCCAACGGAGCAGTCAGGTGGGCAGCCAGGTTTCGGTAACTGGAGCAGGTAATGACCTGATAAAGTGCTCCCATATCGGTGACCTAATGGCGGATCTGGCATATGCATTGCATCATTAGTAATGTCCAATACATCATTAATCCCAATTTCAGAACATTTAAACACAATCACAGCGATCCATAACAATGACAAGCCAAGCCACGCAAACCGGAACATTTTGCTATTTTGACCTCGTTTGACCTTGAAGATATTTACCTAAGGTCACGAAATTTGCACACAATAGAGTTAACTATAGTGCCCATCCATCTTGCAAACTTCATTGCTCTAGCCTTAGCAGGAGCCGAGATCTTATGGGGCGGAATCCGCACCCCCCCCCCCTCCGTCCAGTGCGCGTAATTTCCAGAGACCCTCCAGGGCGCGTGTTAAGTAAGGTCATGTTACATCTTCTTCTTCTTCACTCTGAACATTATTTTTTCATCTTATATTACTCAAATCCAAGCCTCTTTTTGGGAGTTATGTTGCCTCCCTATTGAAAAGTATGCATGTGCAGAGGAAATGAGTGGTTGCATCGTATTCAGCACGTCGATGAGAGATTACCGTAAACCGAAGAAAAAAAAATCCTAAAAGCCAGGCATCATTGCAGTTTAAGGTAACCATCAGACAAGTTCTACATACATTTTACCTCCATTAAGCATACAAAGGGGTGAAGGTTGGTTAAGTCAGGTCAGGTTAGGCTTTGTTGTGAGAAAAAAGGAAATTTATTTAAAGCACGATAATTTTCTTTTAAAATAGCAGTACAGCCTAGTTTAGGTTAGGTTGGGTTGGTCTTTTAAGTCGGAAATAATTGAAAAAAATGCCTGGAAAATTTCGATAAAAACAATTCATTTCTTGCATGGAAAGTTGGGCCGGGTTATGTAAGCTTATCTTACATCTTCTTCAACTTTGTTTTTGTATGCTATATAACCTAACTCCACACATATTTTGGATGTTATTCATACTCCCCATTCAAAAGTATGTATTTCCCGATGATAGGATGATACATTTTCGCTTTTAGGTGTTTTATTAATTTTTCGAATGTATATATTAAATGAAATATTTATGAACGTGAATAAGATGATGGTATCGCTCATTTTCTGTGCAAATTCTTAATTTTCACGTTGTGAGCAAAATAACACAAAAATTGGTTTTGAGTTAGGTAGCATAGCATAAAAACAAATATATTAAAAGTGTAAGATCACCTAACCTAACTTCAGTCTAACCTGCCTTTGGAGAAAACAATTCTAAAAGCAAAACTGGAAAAATACCAGGCAATTTATTTACCTGAAATGAAAAAAGCATAACCAAACCTAGCCTTACCAGAAATATTTTGTTTTAAGGTGGTAACAAGGCAAGTTTATACACACATTTAATTCCATACTGCAAACAATTGGCTAGCTTTGGTTAGGTCAGGCTAGTTGAGGCGTTCCATGTTTTCTTTTTTTGCAAGCATTTCTTCAAAATTTAACAGAAAATGGAGGTTTTCCTTCAAAAACAGCTCTTATGCTAAATTAGGACTCAGTCAGGTGTTAGGTTAGTTTAGTTGTTTTGATTTGGATTTTTTTGCAAAAATTTCCCAATAATTTAACAGAAAATGGAGATCATCTTCAAAAATAGCCTATCTTAGATAAGGTTAGGTTGGGTTTGGTTTTACGTTTTGGAAAAGGAGAACACATATTGCTTAACATTTTGAAAATGTTATGTGTTAGTTTTATTTTTCTCCAAAGAGAGGTAGTCTAGGTTATGCTGCATTTTTCTTTTAGTAAAAAACATTTATTTCATCCCATCACCTTCTCCAAATCCCGATTTGTGTTATCTTGCTCGCAACCTGAAAGGCAGGCAATTTGGCAGGAAATGAGGGGTCCCATCATCTTAGTGACATTCATAAACATTGGATTCAAATGATAAATTCAAAGAATTCCACAAACACCTTAAAACACAAATTTACCAAAATGATTAGTAGCAGCATATTCATCACATTCCTAAGCATTGCATTAAAAAATATAACACATAATAATAAAATATATAATTAATAAAATAATTATAATTCATATTTACATAATTAATAAAATAAAAGTAAAATCACCTCTTCTTGAAGACAATTATGGTACTTATGTTGTATTAACATAGAAACCCTGAGCACAAATCAGAAAAAAAAGGCATGAACTAGACTTGTTGAAGGTTACCCACTAACTTTTTCATCTACTGTTTCTAAACACTGCGCGAAATTGCATCACAAATGTCTTGCCTTCGTCATATTTGTCGACCGCAAACGCAAAATTGAACTTGAGATTTTGTGATTCTGTAACTGAACATATTATCCTTGGATACTACGATTTCGGATGTTCTGAAGAACGCGATAGTGGCATTTCATGCGCGCTAGTGTCTATTAACTCTCTTCAAATATTTGGTGATAGGGTTTGACCTTGCATAACTACAGGGTTCGTGTAGAGTGTCATTCCATATCTCATAAACATAAGACATAAAGACATAAAAGATTAGTGCAACTATGAGCCACAAGGGCCCTTCTTGGTTGCACTCTGTACACTGAACCAGTTGCCCACCAAATCTGTCAATCAGCCCTCCCTGTAATACTGAAAAGCAAGCCCTTTATTCTTATAATGATTGTCTATGCTGTTTTTAAAGATGTTCAATGTGCTGCTACTGACAATGTTTTCTGGCAGGTGGTTCCAGTGTTCTACTACCCTGTTGGTGAAGAAAGTTTGCCTTAACCTTGTTCTGCTGTGGTTAACTTTAATTTTGAATTTATGACCCCTAATTGCATCATTTCTGTTCAATTCAAACATTTCCCCAAGGTATCCCCTCTCCAGACCATGGACAAATTTAAAGACCTCGATGAGATCTCCTCTCAGCCTTCTATATCTAAGTGAAAACATATTCAATTTCTTCAATCTTTCCTCATATGCCAGGTTGCTTATGCCATTAACCATTTTTGTAGCCCTCTTTTGTACTCTCTCTCTAAAAGCCAACAATCTTTTTCATAGCTAGGAGACCAAGCTTGGATGCAGTATTCCAAATGTGGCCTGACGTATGCACAGTAAAGCTTCCTGATCACTTCCTCACTTCTGTATGACACATTCCTATTTATTGCCCCGAGCATTCCCAGTGCCTTCTTCCTGGCTTTCTTGGTCTGTTCTGATGCCCCCAGTTTTGTGTTTAGAATAACACCTAAATCCTTCTCCTGTTGCGTCACTGATAGCACTTGGCCACCCATTAAGTATAGAGCCTTCATATGCTGCTTACCTACATGCATGATTTTGCACTTATCAAAATTTCATTTCATTTGCCATTCTTCGGACCACTTCACAAGTTCGTCTAAGTCTTTTTGCAGCGATATATGCTCATCTTGACCTGTTATTGCCCTAAAGACCTTCAAATCATCCGCAAATTTCAAAACTTTATTGCTTAGACCACTTTCAATGTTATTTATCAATACAAGAAACAGTAGTGGCCCCAGTACTGACCCCTGGGGGACTCCACTAAGAACATTTTGCCATGATGGCTTTGTACCATTTAGCATCACTCTTTGCTGTCTATTTGAAGGCCACAACTCTATCCATTTTAAGATGCTGCCTGCAATACCATGGGACTGAAGCTGTATCATTAACCGTTTATGGGGTACTTTGTCAAAGGCCTTACCAAAGTCAAGATATGCTACATCAACCTGATTTCCCTGATCAAATTGTTCTGTGGCGAAGTTCAAAAAGTCCAAGAGGCTTGTGAGGCATCATCGTCCTTTTCTAAACCCATGTTGAGTATCTTGAATCAATCTGCTACCTTCCAGATAACTAACTATTTTATCCTTGATAATTGATTCAAGTACCTTGCAGACTAGGGATGTGAGACTTACTGGCCTATACTTTTCAACTTTCCCTCTTTTCCTTTCTTGAAAATAGGAACTACATTTGCCCTTTTCCAATCGGTTGGAATTTCATTTTGTGAAACTGATCTACAAAATATTATACTAAGTGGAAATGCCAGTTACTTTTCAGATTCCCGCAACACCCTAGCATAAATATCATCAGGTCCTGCTGCCTTGTTTCGCTTTATTTTCCTGATATGATTGTAAACAACATCACTATTAATGAAATCAACATCATTTGTCAGATCCCATGTCACTGAACTATGGTGTACGGTCGGCAGATTGGTCATATCTTCCAATGTAAACACTGATTTAAACTGCTTGCTCAGCTCCTCCACCATCTCACTATCCTCACCCAATGTAGTCCCGTTTACTTCCAGTGGACCAATTGTGCTAGAAACTTTACTCAGCTTGTAGAAACTAAAGAACTTTTTACTGTCCCCATTACAGTTTCTAGCTAAATCCAGTTCTTTTGCTCGCTTTGCTGCTCTGGTTTTTTTGCTTCACAGTGTCTCTAGCTTTTCGATACACCTTTAGATTAACGACATTTGAGGCTTTTTTAAAGACTCTAAATGCAGTTTTCTTAACCTTAATTGCTTTTATCAAGTCTGGTGTAAGCCATGCTGGCTTTCCTACCCTTCTTTTGCGTCTTTGCTTTTGGGAGACATGTCTAATCTGAATTTCCTTCAAGTAAGATTTGAACTTTTCCCACATTTCACAGACATTTAAATTGGAGAATTCTTCTTCCCATCTGATGGCACTTAAAGTCGCTCTCATGGAGTCAAAGTCTGTTCTGTTGAAATTTGGAACCTTTGCCAAATTATCCTTGATAATTTCCCCTACATGTGCCTTGAATCTAACTATGTTATGGTCACTTCTTCCCAGAGTTTCGTCTACAGTCAAGTCTTGGACCAAGTCACTTAAATCCGAGAATACAAGGTCCAAGAATGAACCATGCCTGGTAGGTTCCGATACAAACTGGTGTAAGAACAGGTCCTCTTCAAGGCACTTCCTAAACATTTTGCATGATGGGAGCCAACACCAGCATTTTCATAACCTTTTAGATTAAAGTCACCAAGAATAAGGTACTTCCTCTTAAAGTTTATACTGATTTCCTCACAAATCACCTTGTCAAGCTCCAGTTGATGAGAATGTGGCAGGGTTCCTGATCGGTAGAAAGCTCCTATCCTAAGAGTATTGCTGTTGCCTTTTCCCACAGTGATATCAAGCCAAATGGACTCCGCAGACACATTTTTATCCCCACCTGCTACTTTTTGAGAACTGAATGAGCTATTCATATAGAGCATTACACCACCCCCTTTCATTGCTGGACCCCTATTGCATGAAAACATATTGTATCCCTGGATCTCATAGTCCTGTAAGTTATCTCCAAAATACCCTTCACTGACCCATGCCTCCGTAATGCAAGCAAAATCTGGTTCCTCCTCAGCAACATATCACTTGAACTCATCAAATTTGGAACGGATACTCTGAGCATTAAATATCATACACTTAACAAATACTCCATAACCACCTTTGGCTTTTTCATACTGAGGAGTTCTTTTATCACTAGATGAACTATCACTCTGTCCCCTTGAACTGCTGCTGTCCCTATTTGCTGACTTTGGGGTTCTATTGCCTTGGCTGACACTATTGGAATATTTCTGAGTTGGCAATGCAATTTCATCCCTCCCCACCCCATTTCCTAGTTTCCCTCAAGGACATGCTCGTACACTTTGCCTAACACATGGACCCCCTTTTCAGAGAAGTGCAGGCCATCCCTCTGATAGAGGTCCCACGATGCATAAAACCTGCCCCACTCGTCTACAAATGTAAAACCTAGCTCATGGCAGAGCTTTCCTACCCTGGCGTTAGCTGCCAGTGCCCTAGAGTTCCACTCTGGGGAGGCTCTAGCCCTAGGTAAAATTGCTGTTACAATGACTCTATTGGTACCCTTCAGGGTGGCCAGAAGGGCCCTGTACTCCCGCAGAAGCTCCTCACTCCTAGAAGGACCTATGTTATTTACCCCTACATGCACTATGACTGTCTCACGTGCTGTGTCCGCTGCCTAGATGTCGCCACACAACACTACAGTTTTTTCTCACACAATTTTCAATTTTGCAGTGAGAGGTGGAGAGTCAATTCACTATCCAATCTAAAACTTTAATTTCAGTACAAAATGTGCTCGTTGGCGTTAACTAAGTTTTATAAGTGGCATGCCACTTTCAATTTCTTTCCTTTAGCTTTCCTATCAGCACAAAAATGTCTTAGGTTATTGGGGGGCTCAAATCAACATTGAGGGGGCCAAGATCAACATTTGTGGGGTCATGGCCCCCACAAAAGGATACAAATCGACGCCCCTGCCATGATTGTACAGTTCAAACTGGAATGTCATCTGATCCGCTTATGCACCTTTGTGTTTGTCCTTAGAATACGAGTACTTGACCCCATGCTAAAATAAGATGGTAAAGGTCGCGATCTGGTCGAACTTTGCCATCCCATTTTAAGTATTCACTGGAAAGAGCGGAACAAGTTTATAACTATACTGGTGAGCTGAAGACAAATATGTTTCCTTGTAGAAAAAGCAAAAATGAAAGTGACCATAGCGTGTGATTTGATTTAAAAAAATTCGCAACCAAGTTGTTATCGTATTGTTTTTAAAACCTTTGTCTGACGTCATGCAGACTTGAAGGATAAATTCGATTTACCCTCTGGCAAACGTACCTTTTGTATGTTCTATGTCACATGCGCGTCACACGCGCGTGTGGTAAATTACAAATCAACAATGTTTGATTGAGTGCAGATGCCTATTGCAGTGCAGTACTACTTCGGTTCCATATCATTTTTAACAATCACAACTTATTTCTGTGTTTTGTGTTCCTGGTACTAGGATTGACTCATGCATGATATTTATTATGAATACCAAGCTTAACATTAATAGGTACTTATTTGTGATTACTGTCATTGGTTTTTGGTGAAAAACTCCAGCACCCCTGATTCTTTACTCACTGGCAGCTGACAATTTGACAATTGTAATGCTAGGCATGAATAATTGTGCTGCATTTTGCTCCCTACTTTGTGTCATGGCATACTATTCACAAAGATACATGGTTTATATCATTTTTTCATAGCTTGCATTTGAGTTGCAAGACTCAAGTGGCTCATTGTGATTTGAATGATTGACTCATGATTCGACATTTTTTAAATAGAAAGATCAACATTGGTGGGGCCATGGCCCCACAAAAGGATACAAATCGACGCCCTTGATTACAAACGTGCATGACATTGCAAATACAACTGCAAGTGATCTTTGTGCAAGGCAGTGCTGGCGAAACATTTGGCATTGGGTTGCATTTCAATAAATAACAATTCAGCACTTTAGCAGAAGATTGCGTTAGCTCCTGTGGTGTCGAAACTGGGCTTTGCTCGAAGACGCCGCTATCAACGGTGCATTGTGTGCTGTGATATCGCTATCAAGCTGCAATGCATCCAACGATAATGTTACCAAAGCTGCATTGTGTCCGATGTTTTCCGCCGCGTTACCAAATATTGCCAGGAGCTCCACATCTGGAGGCAAGGTCAACTGGGCGCCGCCGCTGACTGCCGCCCCTCCACGGCTTGGTGCGCCCCGGGCACTGCTATTAAGGATTACAATTAGCGTCGGCGCGGAAACTTGCAGAGGCGCCGCGTGACCGCGGTGAGCGCCCCGGGCACGAGCTGGCGCGCTGCACCCGGCCAACATGACCACCCCAGATGGGAGATTCCAATTCGGCACGACCCACGAGCGTACTGCCTGAACTCGCGCGGCCGCTCGGTCGGCTTCGGCGCATCACACTACGGTGCCACCTGTCGGGAAGTATTGTAACTGTTCGCCGAAACCGACAGCGGGAGGAAGATCAAGCGCTAAGTGATGTAAGTACTCGACATATATTTGGATGATAATCATGCAAAGGTGTTGATGGTCGGACATTTGTTTGAAACCAGAAGTGACACATAAATCGTCTATTAATAAGTATGCATGTAATGCATCTATAACGTATGGATCAAAACTGTGCCAATCGATCAAGCTCGATTACGAGAGTCTTGCGTTTGCTTTGTATTTCGACATCTGACAAAATGAGATGGTGTGAGGAGACGTGACTCATCATCACCGTTGGATCTGCTTGATAGCTTCGCCGACCTACCAGAACGTGGTTCAGCAAAGGATGCAAGTTCCTGGTTCTGGGGTTCGGATTCACACATGTACATGCCCTACCTTTTACCCTTGATCCAACAAACCTTTTGGACAGCTGGAAAACACAAGCGCACAGGCCAGCTCGGCAACAACGGATCAACTCGTCTCATCACCAGAGCTGCACGGACCTCCAGACCGTGTTCGACATGGCAGCGACGTCGGCGGCGCTGCACGCGCTACGCCCCACGGCGACAGCCCCCCAGCAGCACACCTGGCGTCAGCCACCTCGCGACAAAGGCCACCCGGCGGCCGCACACATATCGGCATAAATCAAAAGGCGGCCGCCGATCGCCGGTCGGCGGCCGGGTCGGCGCGCGCTGACCTCGGCGCTGCGAATCAAACGCGTGGGCCGGTCGGCCGGACGTCGTGTCGCCGCCGCCGCCGCCGCCTGACGCGGCCGATAATGACGTGCCGCCGGCGCCGGCCATGACGTGCATGACTGTGCCGATGACCACGGCCCCGGCGCGCATCGTTGAAGACCGCCTCGGGCGTGACATGCGGCGGATCGGAGCGCACAGGGGCACGGGCGCAGCCGACAGCTCCGCTCATCGCGCCTCTGGCCACGGCTGGCTGCAGCTGAGCGGCACTGGGCGTCCCAACACGGACCGCAGACTGGCGTCGTCCATCGTAAAACGTTCTGAGATGATACGGCGGGACTTGTGGCAGATGTCGCAGATGAAGGCGAGCGAATGATGATTAATTTACAAAGAAAATAAACAGAAGAGATACAAAGGCGATGATGATGAGTGTACCAAACCACAAACCGTCTCCTCCAAAATAGCCATTCAGGCAGTACAGACTCAGATAAATCAGCACTTTGAGACACTTTGATAACCTTAAAGTGTGCTTAAATAAAACCAATACATGCCATGCGTCTCGCTTCCAATTTTTGATCCGTTTAAACCTTAGGTATCAATTGTTTCTTTAGTCTCTTTGAAAATACACTAATCTCTTAAATAAATTGGAGATCAATTATGTGCAATGGTACAACCGTTTTGTGCTAAGCGTGCAATGAAATTGTGTGAAGTAGGATTTTATTGCGAAGATTTTCGGCGGGAAAGGTGCATGGGAATGATGAGTCATATTAACGCCATTGATGATCTGAATATAGAAATTTGATGTTCCTTGTTTCGGACTCGTCGAGTAGTTTCCATAATCACCTTGATTTTTCCCATAGCATCTATAGGTACGGAGATTGAGAGGGTATTTCACCACCAAGAGCCCGAATTAAGTGTGTTCAGATAACTTCCACGCGAGGTTACTTCAAAGTGTGCCTCTTAGTTGGCAGCCTACTAAGAAAGCGTTACATTTTACGCGGTGAATTCCCGCCTTGGCAGGGCGGCGCCAGGGGGGGCGTGTCTGTCAAACGTCTTAAAGTTCAGCATGGCACACGTTGTTGACGTTACATGGAAAGAATGGACGCAAAACGAGCATGATCCCCCCCCCCCTAATCCAAAGTCCGTGGTGCTGCTCATGCTCCTTGGCATAGAAAACGTACCTTGTCTTGGAAAAGCATCATGGCCACTTTCCAGTTAGCCGATACCATAGATCTTTGGAGTGCTAACAATGTTCATCAAGGCACCAGGAAACCATCTACACCGTGTTATTGTTGGTGAAATTAACCAACTTTTAAAGATATGAATTTCCGCACTTGTAAACTAAACTTCATGTGGCTCGCTTCTGGCGATGCCAACATATTCAATGATTACATAACATTTCTACTTCGCTTACCTATATACCAGATGAAGATTGGCAATGTAGCCGAGTGAATGCGTCTCTTATCGCTCTTGAATCTAAGCGACGACATGGCAAAGTTGGCTGTAAATGGATAGCAAAGGCAAGAGCAAAAGCAAGCAAATTCGAACGCAGGTCATTGCTCTGATCAGCAACCTACGGGACTGACCGCCAGACAGATCGATATTGGCCTGGAATTCAGCCTGCAGCAACCGTCTTCTCGTCTTGTTTACGCTTAAGCTGTCCAGCTAATCTTAACTGACAGTGTTGAGGCTGTCTCTATTTTGAACCAATTCACAGCTCAGAAGGGAGACGGACCAAAACACGGACCATGAGCATACTTCGGGAGTCCGAGCATACCACCTTTCTACTTCGGGAGTCCGAAGTAGAAAGGTGGGGTATATTTGATAAATTATTTGTCTTTCAAGCTGCGCAAGGCAAGATGGACGCCATTTCGCTAATAAGTGCAAGCCCCCTGCAAAGTGCTTCACCTCATACAATAAGCTTATTCATCAGATGAGATAAGATATGTGTGTGGCTGAACCTGTGTTATCGCCCGGGTCATGTCATTTATTGGATTGGGGTACCTGCATATCATGTAATCATATTTTATGGATACATGTGCTTCTCTCTAAATCAACAACTTTAGGACCAGTGCCGACGGCCGGCTCCAGCAAATATGTTAACCTAATTGATCTCTGCCATTATTGTGTACACAAACCCACCGGGGAGGCTGGCATTCCGCGCGTCTTGTCCCGTTATTGGTGTTCTTCCAGGGGATGCTGCAGCCGTTTGTTCCAGCCGGGAAAGCCTATGCAGACTGACCTGCAATCTGATCATCAACACACGTAGTAACCATCTCCAAAACGGGCCGCCGTAAACAACACAGCCAAACCCATAAAGCGGACAAGCACTGCCTCACAGTCCATTTTCCTGCTGCACGCACCTGCCTCAGACGAGGTACCACCCGGCAGCGTCGTCGCGAGCCGCTCCCGATTTTATCTGCTTAATGTGGTGGCCGTTTTTTGGCGCCATTCCTGCGCGGCCGGCCGCGCTGCCACTGAGGCTGGCCGGCGCAGAGGCGCGCGGCAGATGGTCGGCCGCCTCCGACCCGCCGCGGCAGATGCAGATGCTTGGATAACCTCCGACCCGGCGGCCGTGCGCTCGGCTGACTTGCAGCTTCCTTTATCTACGGGCTTTGATTTCGGCCCGGCGCTTAAGTAGTGGGTCCGGCGCGCCGCGGACGATAATTAAAAAGGAAATTAATCGCGCTGCGCGACCGGGCCGCGCCGGTTTAAGAAGGGCAAGTCACCGGCCGGCGGCTGCCCCTCCGACGGCAGCCGCGTCGCCGACGATGACTGGGAATCTGGCGGTGCCGGCTGACGGCGCGGCGCCGCTCAAAGCAGCCGGACCGGTCGGCCGTTGACAGCTCGGCGCCGCCGCCGGCGACCACTTAGCGGGGATCGCTGGGTTGGTGCCGGCGCCGCGTTCTTGACCAAGCGCGTTGGCCGCCGGCGGCAGCGGTGCCAGTCGACCTGTCGCTCACGCCGCCACTGGCCGGCTCCAGTGGCCGGCGCACGTGTGGCGCCCCAGCTATTTACGAGCACGGACCGGCTGTTGTGCAATGGTCGGCTTGAGGAGCTGATCGCGTCGCCGGACCAGGTGTAGGGGTGGCGGCTCTGCCGTCGGTGGGGTGTGTGGGGTGGGTAGGGTGGGTGCGGTGAGTGGGGTGGGAGTGTATGGGTGTGTGGGTGTGTGGTGTGTGGTATGTATGGAATGTAGACTGTGATAAACTGTGTGTTAAAATGTGTGTTAGATAGTGGGTGTGTGAAGGGGTGTGTACGATGTATTCTTGATGCAGCCTAAACTAAACTGAAACTGTCAGTGGTGTATTATGTTGTTTTTTTAACGCCAATTCCACCACACATCCCCAAACCCCAACCGTCGTGATGTTGGTTTGAGTTGCCGTCCCTAACACGAATTTATATATGTGCGAGGTCAAAGTTTTGGGAACACCATATAGGTACGTGAGTGTCTTTAGCCAGATTATAATTAATACGTTGCATTAGAGAATTGATGATAATGACATTCACCATTGGTTTAACTGACATGTCCGTGTTGGGACTTTTTGGACGCTAGTATTAGTATAATTTTGTACAATGTTCCGCACGAAATAGGTGCCTGTGTTGAGCCCCAAGCGGCTTCCGCTGATCCTTACATCTACCTACTCACGTTCATTCCCTTTAGTCATTGCGCATTCGCTCGCCCCATTCATGCTCTCCTTATGAATTAATTAATTGCTTGGTCCCCAAATTTAGCTCCCTACCCCCCCCCCCCCCTTTCAGCGGTACACAAACAAATAGATCGACAGACCAATGCTCTAATTTTGATGGTATTACCGGGCCGAACAAGTAAACCTTTCACTGCCAATCATGGCTGGCCTAGCCATTATTAGCAACGTTTCTCGCCTGGACAAAGTCTTAACTGCAACGAGGGGGCTCATCGTACTGACTCCGAGGGCTGATACAAGTGCTCTGATGTCTTTGACCGACACACCTAACCTTAAGTTCGATCGATGCCGCGCCGGGCCTTATTCGTCGTGCACTTGCGACCAGGTCTGACGTAACCAACGGGCGGGCACGGATCCCTACCAGGTTGGTCACGTACCCGGTCGTCTTTATATCCTAGCCGGCCCTATGCGTTTTGGCCTTGGGGTCTTACGGCATGCCAAACCCGTCCATCATGCCCCTCGAACTGTCTGCACCAACCGTGCCCACGTGCAGGGTTCGGGGGTGGACAAACCACCGGGCAGTATTTTGCCAATACCCTATCGTCTGGCGCCAGACTTCCGGCGAACGCACTGTGGTGGCCCCTTTACCGGCCCCTCCCACATGCATACCATGTTCGCCACCTCACCTGCACCTCTGGATCGCAGAGGCCAGCGTGATTTTGCGGTCAAAGATCCAGAGCAGGTGAACTAATACCCCCGAAGTGTCCGTTCATCGCACCCTCTGGCAATCAGGCCTTAACCAAACGCGCGTCATATATATAACAGTAATAATATTTTAGGCAATTTAACTGGCTTCAACATACGCCACCATCGCTCGGGAATTTTCTTGTCCATAGGAGGACGGCTCGCAAGTCGGCTGCCTCGCTTATAAATTTACTTTATAGTTCAAATTGATATCATGCACATATCCAAGCATAATTATGTAAATCATTACACCTTGTCAAGAAGTGCTCATGGTGCTATCTTCGTCTACGGGTCGGCTGTTGATGACCCGGTCAGAGCGCGCGCACCCCTCATCACCCGCGGCACGGCCGCCATTTCAATTCAGGACGTAAATATCCTCCCCTCCTCGCGCCTGGTCGCTGAGGTATTTACTACGCGGGCACCATAGGGTCGTAATTCTGACGTCATCCATTGCTGCACTATGTCTTATGTTATCCGGCTTTGCTCTACCGCTCCTCCTGTCCGTTACTGTCGAAATTCCACCACCGGTCTTTGCTGATGCCACTTAGATAATTTATATGCTTACTCTAATATATTTGCCCTTACATACACCGCATCGCATCGCATTACGCACACACCGCTCATATACTTCCCGCCATCTCCGACATCTCCGTCCACCTCGCAAAATAACCCAATTGGGGTTGACGCACCCTAAAACCCTAATAAGAATAATAATCCGTCCACCTCCTCCCCATCCTAAATTTATCCTATTTGGTCCCCCCCCCATGAGACAGGTCGCTCTCAGCAATGAATTTGGTGAGAATGCGGAAGAGAATTTAGGTTGGTTCGGTGGGAAAGAGGATGACACGCCAGAAGTTTAGCACTCACATTTTCGATGGTGAGTGGCGAGTGGCCTTGGCTGAGTGCTTCTTCTCCTCCATCAGAAAACTCAGCCATCTGACCACCGGTGGACGGCCCTCAGGCACCGCGCGTGGTCCAGACCCTTCTCCCTGCGTCTCTCTCTCGTCTCTCCTCTCCGTCCTGTTCTGTTCTGTTCTCTTGAACTTGCTATGGCTCCGCCTCTTTTTTCCCTGTACCCACTCCCAGGACTTTGGGGTGAGCTCGCGCTTTCTGATTCGTGGAGTATTCTTCTGGCTTGGGTGGCGACGGATCTAGGTCAGGGCACCGACCTCACGGGCCGATGTCCCTTCTTCCGGGGTGCTTGCACCACCGGTACCCTCGCGGAGGTGCCGAGCCGTCATTTGCTCTCGCCGTGTTGTTTGTCGGCCCGTTTGATCTTGGGCACCGGCGCAACTAGCATGTGTGCGTGTTGATGGAACAGCCGCTTTGACGTAGGCGCCGGCGCCACACGCGGGCGCTTCCCCCGCGTGTTTGTAAGGAACGGGTAAGACGGCCAGGATCTGACTGGATGTCTGGCGGCCTGTTCGGTTAGGAAAATATATAAATTTTGGTGCCGAAAAATGTAAGCCTCCTTACATCAGACTTTCCTTTAAAAAATCACGTCCTCGTGATTGTAAAAACCCGGTCCTGAAATTGTTCCAATCCCCTTTTTCCCAATCCCGGGGATACCTATGTTTCATGGGGCCCGTAGTTTCCCCTAACCCCCTTCTAATCCTATGTTCGTTGGCCATACACACACTATCACTTCCCATACCATGCACCATTCACCATACACCATCTACTAACATTGCGTACAGTAATCGGCGACCAAATGCGCCATCTGAAATCGTCGCCGACGTGAGAACCATTCAGCGCTGCTGTGCGGCCGGGGCGTTCCAGAGACACGCGGCCCAACACAGCGGCTCGGCTCCAAGCCACTCGAACACGCCGCCCAACACAGCGGCTCGGCCGTGCGCCACACAAACACGCCGCCCAACACAGCGGCTCGGCCGTGCGCCACACAAGCACTCCGCCCAACACAGCGGCTCGGCTGTGCGCCACACAGGCATGCCGCGCCAACACAGCGGCTCGTCTGTGCGCCACACAAACACGCCGCCCAACACAGCAGCTCGGCTGTGCGCCACACAAACACGCGGCCCAACACAGCGGCTTGGCTGTGCGCCACACAGACATGCCGCGCCAACAGCGGCGCGCGGCGGCAGGGCGTGCCGGTTCACCGCGAGATGTGCGAGTCGAAGCTGACGTTCTTCTGATGGCGGTCGTCCAGCACCAGCTCGCGGCTGGCGTGGCGCCAGCGCGCGGCGCCCAGCTCCGGCGTGTTGAGCTGCGTCAGCATGAACCGGTCGTCGGCGCTGCCGTTGCGCCTGCGCGCCTGAGGCGCAGGCTGCCACAGAAGCAGCTGGTTTGGCCGGCGGCTAGCCTCCTCGGACGACTGCGGCCGCCGTGGTCGGCCTCCCCTTGCCCGATCTCCTTCTGCCCACGTGTATCGCTTCGGGTCCGAATAGCAGACCACCCTCGGTCTTGTCCTGAAGAATTCCACCTCATGGTCATCGTCGGAAGCTTACCAGGGCCTCGTCGGTCTGGGCAGAGGCCTCACAGAGTCCTCTCTGTGAGGACTCCGCGAGGTCGCCCTTTCGCTTCCGCTTGTAGCAAGACGTGATGAAATCCTGCTTCTTGCATGGACCCGGATGGCGATGGTGAGTAGCGAGTGGCCTTGGCTGAGTACTTCTTCTCCTCCATCCGAAAACTCAGCCATTTGGCCACCGCTGGACGCCCCTAAGGCGTCGGTCCGGCGTCCACCGCCGCGCGTCTTCGAGTCCTTCTGCGTCTCTCTCCCATATCTTTTCCATGCAGCCTTGTCTTCTCTGGCACGTCCATAGACCAGGGATCACCGTCCTTTGTTTGTGGTTTACTCAGCTGCACAAACCAACATTTTCTATGGGCTGCATTCACATGTGAGCACCATCCGACTGAGCATGCCATTGGGAAAAGCAAGGTAGATGAGATTTTGGAGAGGATACTTCAGGATTCAGTGAGCGGATCAGCTATATGCCTCCTCACCGGCTTTCACTTAGCTGAAAGAGAGAGACCGCCCATGGATTCATCCTTTTTCTGAACTGATGTGCATGTTCTATTTACTGCGCTTTCTTTGTGGAGCATCACCAGATGTGGGTCCCAGCATAGTACGTCAAATTATAAAACTGAAAGTGTATAGGGGAATGTGCGCTGCGAAATCCATCCTGTAGTACCTGTCCTGCTATCACTCCCGGTATGCATGTTACTATATCCGTCCTAACCGTATCCATCTTACTATCAGTACTGTTTACAAAACATTTTGCCTATTCACTGGAGCGATGAATGTTTTCTTTTTTTAAATGAATCAACTGCCCTGCAGATTTGTACTTCCGGGGAAAATGTGTTGGAAGTGATGATTGTGGGGAGTTTGGCTCACGTATAGCAGAATAGCTCCCGCTGAATCTCAATAGGCGGAATCTGAGATGCCTTATGTACACCCCGCGGTTGTAAAATGCCACTGAACCGTCATTTCTACCTGGGGGATCATCAAGTTGCGATGGCGATTGCTAAAATTACCTCCTGTTTTACTTTACTAGATCAAAGCTGCTCTTACACGGTAAGTGACAGTACAAAGTTCGGAATTTCTTTTTAACGCGAAGAGACATTTGTCTCTACACAGTGTTTGGGATGCGATATCACTTAGGCCGGAGACTTCCCTTTTTGCTCCTCACTTATAGTTCCGATTCGTGGAGATCTGTCCGTAAGTCCAGCTTGTAACGAAATTTGATGTTACCCTAATCGCCGCACGTTTGGATCAATTCGGCTCCGGTGAACAAGTCAGCATTATTTAGACACCAAGACAAAACAAAACGGCAGTTATTTCTGCTAAGGCCATCACCACTAGCTGTGTCAAGATCGACTGCTTACAACTACAAGAGAGGAGATTTTAATTCATTGCGACGTTGTTTGGAACTTTTACCGTGGAACATGCTGGATGACTTAGATGTTGCCAATGCTGTTGATATGTTTTACTCGTTAATCGAAGCTACTATTCGTGATCATGTGCCAGTCGTGACTCCTCGCCGTAGCCTCCCGCCCTGGTTTGACGGTGAGTCCAGGCGTGCACTAGTCGCGAAGGAATGTGCACGTCGTCGAATGAAAAGGCACCCGAGTGACAGTGTCATTCGGCGCGAGTTTACGTCAAACGCGACTTCTTCAAACGTCCGATCGGACGCAGCTACTGCAGTTCTTTGAGGGGACTAGTGGATGATTTTAAGACAAACCCAAAGCGATACTGGTCATTTTGAAATGTTTTTAAAAGGAGTGGTTCTGTTCAGTCTCTGCTAGACGGAAACAAGCTAATCAGCGATGACGTTGGACGTGCCAACCTGCTGGACAGAGCCTTTTCAGCCAACTTCTCGGCACGGGATGTACCGTATGTACGTGCCGAAACCATTAGGTGTGGCTTGTTTAACAGATTATTAAGAGCAACGAACACATTTTTAGTGATGACACCAAGTGCGGACATCTTCACCAACCCGCTGAATGCATTTAAGACGCAGGTGGTGAGATACTGTGCTGCGTCACACGCTCACATCTGAGACGCAGAGCCATCGGGCATCAACGAGTTCCGACAGCTGTTTACCTGTTTGAACTGAAAACTATTCACCTGTTCTGTTTACGTTTTTAGCTACTGATTCTGTAAAGGCACACTATGCTGTTGGAGATTGTGGACAATAAGCAAGAAACAAATAAACGTCAAGGTGCAGAAAACGTGAAAACCAACAGCTTAAATAGGCCGCCCATAGCACGCCAACAATATTCGAAAAATGAACCCAAACAGGTGGGTGTGGAACGAACCATAATATCCGGTAGCCAGGGTTTATTGAAATCAACTAGTCACCACTTGTCGGCCAACATCATACATATTTGTAGCCCTAGGTCATATCGCTGTGCGTTCCTGGTGTTTTAGTACCAAATGAAAAAAATGCACGCCGAATTTGAAGCAAGCCACGAAAAGCTACGTCATGGTTGAGATCAGGCCACACAAGATCATTGGTTCACTGCATAATGTGACCTACCCTCTCATAAAATACTGGAAACGTCGCGGCAAGGAGTGTTAAAATCATCACCAACCGCTAGAAGCCACCTTCCTGTTCCATCAAACGACCTAAATTGTCACCACGCCAGACTGTCTCGGTCACTAACCTCGAATTTACTGTGTCACGAACTCATGGTTTCAACATAAATGTGGAAAAAGATACCGACTTCAAATTAAGTGCCCACACGGATAGCACACACAAAAATACTTCCGGCCGCGCCCTGTCACCTGGTCCTTGACCACGAATGGCCTTAGAAGCAACCCACACAGGAATGTGTGCAACCTGAGCAAACACAGTGCCCAAAAGTTCCCACAGGGCCAAACAACCTTGATGCTCCATAACACCGACAAAATTGCAGATTTCCGGAAACGGGTACACGTTTCGGCTGCGACCTGACCTGATACCGACCCAAGCTACCATAGATCCATGTAGCTACATTGCTATTTATGCTTTCCCTACCTATATTTTCCCATTCACCTCGCTGAACATCGCGTTCTGAAAACTGCGGCCAGCGTGTTTACTTAGTCAGCTCCATGTGCATTCCTCCAATGCGTTATCCTCTGGGTTCGGCGACCTGTGCCAGTTCCCGAGCTTCATGGTGACCCAAAATTTTGAAAACTCCCACGTTGGGCGCCAGTGTAGGGGTGGCGGCTCTGCCGTCGGTGGGGTGTGTGGGGTGGGTGGGGTGAGTGGGGTGGGTGTGTATGGGTGTATGGGGGTGTGGGTGTGTGGAATGTAGACTGTGATAAACTGTGTGTTACAATGTGACCTCTGGCGTATTTTATCTGTTGCTAACCTCACTTAAACTCGACTGAGTGGTATGGGTGTGTGAAATGTATTTTAGATAGTGGGTGTGTGAAGGGGGTGTGGACAATTTATTCTTGATGCAGCCTAAGCTAAACTGAAACTGTCAGTGGTGTATTATGTTGTTTTTCAACGCCAATTCCACCACACATCCCCAAACCCCAGCCGTCGTGATGTTGGTTTGAGTTGCCGTCCCTAACACGAATTTATATATGTGCGAGGTCAAAGTTTTGGGAACACCATATAGGTAAGTGAGAGTCTTCAGCCAGATTATAATTAATACGTTGCATGGGAGAATTGATGACAATTAAATTTGTCATTGATTTGAATGACATGTCCGTGTTGGGACTTTTTGGACGCTAGTATTAGTATAATTTTGTGCAATGTTCCGCACGAAATAGGTGCCTGTGTTGAGCCCCAAGCGGCTTCCGCTGATCCTTAAATCTACCTACTCACGTTCATTCCCTTCATTCACTTCGCAATCGCTCGCCACATTCATGCTCTCCTTATCAATTAATTAATTGCTTGGTTCCCAAATTTAGCTCCCGACCCCCCCCCCCTTTTTTCAGTGGTACACACACACATAGATCGACAGACCAATGCTCTAATTTTGATGGTATTACCGGGCCGAACAAGTAAACCTTTCACTGCCAATCATGGCTGGCCTAGCCATTATTAGCAGCGTTTCTCGCCTGGACAAAGTCTTAACTGCAACGAGGGGGCTCATCGTACTGACTCCGAGGGCTGATACAAGTGCTCTGATGTCTTTGACCGACACACCTAACCTTAAGTTCGATCGATGCCGCGCCGGGCCTTATTCGTCGTACACTTGCGACCAGGTCTGACGTAACCAACGGGCGGGCACGGATCCTACCAGGTTGGTCACGTACCCGGTCGTCTTTATATCCTAGCCGGCCCTATGAGTTTTGGCCTTGGGGTCTTACGGCATGCCAAACCCGTCCATCATGCCCCTCGAACTGTCTGCACCAACCGTGCCCACGTGCAGGGTTCGGGGGTGGACAAGCCACCGGGCAGTGTTTTGCCAATACCCTAGAGTCCGGCGCCAGACTTCCGGCGAACGCAATGTGGTGGCCCCTTTACCGGCCCCTCCCACATGCATACCATGTTCGCCACCTCACCTGCACCTCTGGATCGCAGAGGCCAGCGTGATTTTGCGGTCAAAGATCCAGAGCAGGTGAACTAATACCCCCGAAGTGTCCGTTCATCGCACCCTCTGGCAATCGGGCCTTAACCAAACGCGCGTCATATATATAACAGTAATAATATTTTAGGCAATTTAACTGGCTTCAACATACGCCACCATCGCTCGGGAATTTTCTTGTCCATAGGAGGACGGCTCGCAAGTCGGCTGCCTCGCTTATAAATTTACTTTATAGTACAAATTGATATCATGCACATATCCAAGCATAATTGTGTAAATCATTACACCTTGTCAAGAAGTGCTCATGGTACGATCTCCGTCTACGGGTCGGCTGTTGATGACCCGGTCAGAGCGCGCGCACCCCTCATTACCCGCGGCACGGACGCCATTCCAATTCAGGACGTAAATATCCTCCCCTCTTCGCGCCTGGTCGCTGAGGTATTTACTACGCGGGCACCATAGGGTCGTAATTCTGACGTCATCCATTGCTGCACTATGTCTTATGTTATCCGGCCTTGCCCTACCACTCCTCCTGTCCGTTACTGCCGAAATGCCACCACCGGTCTTTGCTGATGCCACTTAGAGAATTAATATGCTTACTCTAATATATTTGCCCTTACATACACCGCATCGCATCGCATTGCGCACACACTGCTCATATACCTCCCGCCATCTCCGACATCTCCGTCCACCTCGCAAAATAACCCAATTGGGTTGACGCACCATAAAACCCTAATAATAATAATCCGTCCACCTCCTCCCCATCCTAAACTTATCCTATTTGGTCCCCCCCCCCATGAGACAGGTCGCTCTCAGCAATGAATTTGGTGAGAAGGCTGCGGAAGAGAATTTAGGTTGGTTCGGTGGGAAAGAGGATGACACGCCAGAAGTTTAGCACTCACATTTCCGATGGTGAGTGGCGAGTAGCCTTGGCTGAGTGCTTCTTCTCCTCCATCAGAAAACTCAGCCATCTGGCCACCGGTGGACGGCCCTCAGGCGCCGCGCGTGGTCCAGACCCTTCTCCCTGCGTCTCTCCTTCCTTTCTCCTCCTCCGTCCTGTTCTGTTCTGTTCTCTTGAACTTGCCATTGCTCCGCCTCTTTTTTCCCTGTACCCACTCCCAGGACATTGGGGTGAGCTCGCGCTTTCTGATTCGTGGAGTATTCTTCTGGCTTGGGTGGCGACGGATCTAGGTCAGGGCACCGACCTCACGGGCCGATGTCCCTTCTTCCGGGGTGCTTGCACCACCGGTACCCTCGCGGAGGTGCCGAGGCGTCATTTGCTCTCGCCGTGTTGTTTGTCGGCCCGTTTGATCTTGGGCGCCGGCGCAACTAGCATGTGTGCGTGTTGATGGAACAGCCGCTTTGACGTAGGCGCCGGCGCCACACGCGGGCGCTTTCCGGGCAAGTGTTTGTACGGGACGGGTAAGACGGCCAGGATCTGACTGGATGTCTGGCGGCCTGTTCGGATAGGAAAATATATACATTTTGGTGCCGAGAAATGTAAGCCTCCTTACACAGGCAGCTGCGATCAAACGAGCGTCACTCTCGTCCAGTGCCCATTCACGCCCTGCGTTCGTCGATTTAGAGCACCTAAATCAATATAGAGTAGCTCCGATTTGCATCATATGTACGAAACAGTCACGATTGTGGACTGCCGGCTTAGTTCACCGACCGCTCTGGATCTCTCTCTCTCTTTTTATCTTTCTCCATTCCTACCCCAAATATAAATAATTCGGGTCTATCGAAATAGTCAATTATTATCATTTGGTTCAATTTCAGGCAATAGGTCATGTTAGTAGCAGCAAACTACGTGCTAATGCCTGTGGTCTGCCGGTGGTCTGCTGGTGGTCTGCGGCGGTTGTGGTTGGTGCCGGTGGTCTGCCGGTGGTCTGCCGGTGGTCTGCGGCGGTGGTGGTTGGTGCCGTTGGTCTGCCGGTGGTCTGCTGGTAGTCTGCGGCGGTGGTGGTTGGTGCCGGTGGTCTGCCGGTGGTCTGCTGGTGGTCTGCGGCGGTGGTGGTTGGTGCCGGTGGTCTGCCGGTGGTCTGCTGGTGGTCTGCGGCGGTGGTGGTTGGTGCCCTTGGTCTGCCGGTGGTCTGCAATGACGGTGGTTGGTGCCGGTGGTCTGCTGGTGGTCTGCGGCGGTGGTGGTTGGTGCCGGTGGTCTGCCGGTATTCTGCAGTGCTTAGTAAGAATAGTCTGCCGTCTGCCGGTGGCACGCAGTTACAGTGGTCTGCTGGTGGTCTGCCGGTGGTCTGTAGAAGTGGTAGTCTGTGGTAGTGGTGGTCTCCCGGTGGCCTGCTGGTGGTCTCCCGGTGGTCTGCTGGTGGTCTGCAGTGCACCAGTGCTTCTAGCCGGGCACACTGCTATACTAGCTGGCCAGCCAAGCCTCCGGCCGGCGGCCGTCACAGCTAATGAACGGGTCAGACCCGCCCAGGTCGCACCCCGGGACTGGTGTAGAAGATCCGCTGGGGCAGCAATCAGGGGGCCAGTACAGGGAACCGCCCCGGTATAAATCAGGGGGGCGGCACAGGAGACCCGTCCATGTCACGCCCCGGAGACGGTGCAGAGGATCCGCCCAGGTGGCAGGCAGGGGACCGGCAGAGTGGTTGTGGTGGCCGGAGATCGGTGGTTGTGTGATCACGGCCACTGTCGGCGGCGCAGCACCGCCCATGCCATCACCAGGTGATCCCGCGCCACTTACCCCACCGCCGGGTGATCCCGCGCCACCTAACCCACCACGGGGTGACCCGGCACCTCCTACACTACCACCGGGTGACCCGGCGCTACCTATGCCATCACCGGGTGATCCCGCGCCACTTACCCCACCACCGGGTGATCCCGCGTCACCTACCCCACCACCGGGTGATCCCGCGCCACTTAACTCACCACCCGGTGATCCCGCGCCACCTAACCCACCATCGGGTGACCCGGCACCTCCTACACTACCACCGGGTGATCCGACGCCATCTACCCTACCACCGGATGGCCCGGCGCCACCTACCCTACCACGGATGGCCCGGCGCCACCTACCCTACCACCGGGTGATCCGACACCATCTACCCTACCACCGGATGACCCGGCGCCACCTACCCTATCACCGGGTGATCCGACACCAAATACCCTACCACGGATGACCCGGCGCCACCTACACTACCACCGGGTGACCCAGCGCCACCTACATTACCACCGGGTGACCCGGCGCCACCTACACTACCACCGGGTGACCCAGCGCCACCTACCCTACCACCGGATGATCCAGCGCCACCTACATTACCACCGGATGACCCGGCGCCACCCGGCACCACCCGGCACCACCTTAAACCGCATGGCCTTGAACAGAGGCGAGTTATTCAGGAGAAGTGTTGTGATGCAGGCTGGTCAAACATACTGACTTAATGGGCAGTTATCCGAGTGGAGAAAGCCGGACGTTAATGGCACCACAAAGGTTAGGAATATACTAGACTCCACGATTAGACGTTGTCTTGTGTGCAATAAGTGGCCTTGCCTGTTACCTCGAGTTACCCCGGGGGCAGTTGCGGTAGGTCTACATGCTCACCGACAGCGGTATTATTCCAGGTCTGCGCCTGCAGCACTGAAGCCATGCAAACTCTAAGCTTCCCTCGCTCTTCCAGCGTCCCTAAAGGCGTCTTGCACTGGCATAGGTGTTGTGTCGGGTTGTGCGATGCGGGAAGTGTTGGCATAACACCCATATCCCTAGATCCGCTGAGAGGATATGTCTTACATGGCTTTTTTCGAAGTGACTTCCGAACCACTGCAGGTCTCCGTTCTCACTATTTAAGAACGAATTGGTTGGTGTCAAAATTATTTTTGCCGCGTCATCCCCAGTATTGTTGCGTGTACACAGTGCATCCGAGAAGGGCCCTTGTGGCTCATAGTTGCACTAATCTTTTATGTCTTTATGTCTTTATTGGAGCCAAACGAGATCAAAGTCAGGCCATCGGTTCGGAGAAGTCTTGTTTTAGCGTCCGATAGGGAGTTGACAGCGGCAAAGGGCAACTAGCGCCATCAGTGTCAGGTCGTGTAACTACCGTTACGGGAGGTTGTTGCGATTGTCTGTTAATGAAATGCTTGCCTGTTGGGCTGAAATAGGGTAAATTAAAGAAAAACCATGGCATTGCGTAATAATACAGTTACTTAGCCATCTTCTAGTATCACAAACATCGTGATACGAGCAAAATTAGATGCGGACTTGGGTATTACAAATTAAGACCGTAGCCTGGCTTCGCCTGTTTGTTGATATAAACCAGTTATTTTCTCGAAAGTTAAGACATCGTTTCAAAAAGCTCATGTTACTGAGTAATAATATACCCATTTGGCTATCTAGCAGTGCTAACATTTTCCGTCTATGGTCAAAATCAGATGCGGACTTTTGCATCACAAAATGAAAGTTTATCAAGTTCTTGTCGTATTTGTAAACACAAATACATTACTTTCTCAGAAGTTAAAGCCACAGGGCAAAAATCGTCCTGTCACACAATGGTACAGGTAGTTGGCTTTCTAACGGTGCCAATATCTTTAGGATATTTGTAATATCAGATGCGGATTTGGGCATTACAAATTCTGACTGTAACCTGGCTTTGCGTGTTTGTTCACATAAGCCCGCTATTTGCTCGAAAGTTGAGACATAATTTTAAAAAGCTCATGGCACTGGGTAATAATATACCTATTTGGTCATTTAGCAGTGGTAACATTTTCTGGCTATGGTCAAAATCAGATGCGAACTTGGGCATCACAAAATAAAAGTTTATCAAGTTATTGTCGTACTTGTGAACACAAATCCATTATTTCGTCAGAAGTTAAATATATGGGAGAAAAACATCCTACCATGCAATGGCACAGGTATTTGGCTTTCTAACGGTGCCAATATCTTTTGGATATCTGCAAAATCAGATCGGACTTTGGCATTACAAAACCGAGGATGCTCAGTTTTTATCATGTTGGTTTACACACCCATATATTTGCTCGTAAGTTAGAGATATATTTCAAAAACTCACCTTACCTGGTATTAATACATATATTTGGCTATCTAACCGTAGTAATATCTTCGATGTATGGTCAAAATTTGATGAGGACTCCGGTGCTACAACGTAAAAGGTTATCATATTCTTGTCGTATTTGTGAAAACAAACCGAATATTTTCTCAGACGCTGAAGTCACAGAAGAAAAACCATCCTGTCATGCATTGGTGCAGTCGTTCGGCTCTCTAACAGTATCAATATCTTTGGAATATCATCAAAACTAGATGCGGATTTGTGCATTATAAGGCCGAGGCTATCTTGTTTGCATCTTGTTGGTCGGCAAAAACC
The DNA here is from genome assembly GCA_034440575.1 of Imbricaverruca yamaguchii. Lineage (NCBI taxonomy): Eukaryota > Metazoa > Arthropoda > Thecostraca > Neoverrucidae > Imbricaverruca > Imbricaverruca yamaguchii. The sequence goes on along the minus strand of JAOTOL010001470.1, from coordinate 72,658 downwards.
GCTATTTGCCCGAAAGCTAAAGAAATAATTCGAAAACCCAACATTCTGAGTAATAATATGTCTATTTGGCCATCTAATAAGAATAATATGTTCGGGATGCGGTCAAAATCAGATGCAGACTGATATATCACAAGTTGGAATTTGATCCTGGTCTTGTCGTATTTCTCAACACAAACCCATTAAAACCGTCCTACGATATAATGACACCCCCTATAATTTTGATGGCTACTTCTTGTCCATAGTCTATGCTGTAGTTCGCTGCGATTCCAGCCTTCTTTTGAAAGACTGTCTGATCTGATTTTTCCGACTTTCAATGTACTTTTTCCACAACATTTACATCACCAAATTCGCTAACTTGCCGCTTGTACCAATCTTGCTTAAATTTGGAACCACACTTTAGGAGGCCTTCTAGTGTCAGACTGCGTACAATCAAAACATCAGTCTTCGCTATTTACACACGGATGATTTTACTTGTTTTTTTTCTCTTCAGATGGGAATTTCAGAGCTTTGAAAACTTGAGTAAATATCTGATCTGGTATCAATGATGAAATATAAATGATGAAAGGCTTGAAGAAAACTGTCTTGGATGTATTTCACGTGGTTTATCTTAAAAAAACTGCTTAGTAGGAATTCATTAATCTGCAAAATAAAATCAAGAACAATTTACAGTGCAGCGACAAACACGTTGATGGGGCATTTTCTACAACTCTCATGAAAATGATATATAACAACAAAACGGAAAACTGAAAACAATTTAATATTACCAAGTATGATGATTTGAATTGCCCATGGTAAAATTGTCATGCCTTGGGTGAAAATAGCAAAACGAACACAACAGAGGCACAGTACAAACATGTGACACCAAAAATCTGTAATCCTTATATTATGTCACTAAAAATGCTTAGAATGTGCTATAGCATACAATTTCAAAATGATTCCTGCAATAACAGAACACATCGAACATTTGTTGCAACAACATTCAGTGCTAAAGCACTGTGATGGCACAAACGTTAGTATACTTCCATCATGACCTTATCTTACCTTTCAAATAACCAAAATTGTGTTGCAATACACTGTGGTTATTAAAAGTCTCTGCACATAAGATGTCATATGCCACTACAAACTGAGGTTGCTAAAATTGTGACATGACAGTAAGGCTTCACAAACGGAATTACAACACCGTGAGGACAGAGTTGAAACAAAACCAGACTGGTCCTGGGTTTTTGTCATCCAGAAAGAACAATGTCCTATCCAAAAAAGAAATATGCCTCCTTTTATAGTTTGAACATTGAATTGTGCCATTTGCACAAGCACTGTTCATTTACTGTTTCATTCAAAAACACACAACTCCCTTGGAGGTGGCAGGGTGTTTACATATCACAAATATAGGAGGAATACTGTCCTTTCAGAATAGGCTTGCCAACAAATTTTGTATTTGCATCCTTTTGGCCATGAGTGGTCACATTACCTTATCTATATTCCTATACATTATATTGGAAAAAAAGTCACAAGAATTCAAAATGACCATAAACGATTTTGTAGTTAAGTGCTATGTATACAGCCATGTTCCTAGATATCCTTTTGAAAGCCTCTTTGGAAGTCATACCATTTTTATGTGCAGGTTCCAAGCTCAAGTTCCCAGAGCATTCATGTCTTCAGCTTCTGGAAACCTTCTATCATTCCAAAAATTTAGCCTTTGATATTACACTTTATATATAAAAATTTAGCCTTTGATTCAGTTTGCCGCCAGGTGTCACGGTGGAAGGACGTCAGTTTGGAGCTCCAGCTTTCCAGATAAGTCGGCGCAGAACAGGGCAGTACTCTAGTCTAAGCTGTGGATAGGTGTTTAGCAATTACTTCTGTGATTATATTTCATTAGTTTTTATCTGATAAGCATTTTCGTAGCATGCAAATTATACAATATCAACAGAGCGAGGCTGCCGAGCGCCATCTTGTTTTTAGGCGTGGCCTTGTGGCTTTAGGCGCGTCCTCGTCGCTTCGATTTCTGTATTTGGAGATATTACAAGTGTGTAAATTTCATAAGTACATTAGACAACATTAATACTATCCTAACGTACTTGATTTATTTTTGTAGTGCATAGTGTGTTTGGTGTTTAAGTTTAAGATAGAGTTTAATTTGTACTAAGTTGGTGGTATTCATAAGTGCTGTGTGACTGTTCATTTTTCTGTCTAGCCATAAGTGATATCAAAAGGGATATTCATATATTTGTCTACTTGTCTGGAAGACAATTAGATTATACATTTTATTTATTTATTTTAAAAAAAAAAAAAAAAAAAAAAAAAAAAAAAAAACGATCAATGGTTTAATAGTTTCTGCTTAGCATGTTGGTATTTTTTAGGTACTTAGACAATTAACTGACAGTATAGGAGGTAACGATTTATGGTGAACGATAGTTGGCTTTTTGTCGGTTGTTTAGCGAGTTAATTTGAATCTAAATCTAGGCATAACCTGAAGCCTGTAGGATGGTTTCGACCAGGATGCAAGCACTAGAGGAAGAGATTAGGACCCTTAAGACAGAGCTTTCCAAGCTCAAGGCTGCACTTGTTGCACAGGGTAGGGAAGAAAAAGCAACAAGGGTCACTCCAAAGCAGGGACATCATATGCCCAGGTGGTCGCAGGCCACCAAGTAGCTGAGGCTTCCCCTACTGTGAAGGTGGCTGGGATTTCTCGAGAGGGGAGTGTTAATAGTGAACAGAGGAGGGGTAGTTCTGGTAGGCCACAGGAGGGGAAGTGGCATGAGGTCAAGGGGTGGAGGATTTGGAGACGCGAACCTAAGGAAAGGGTCAGTGAGTGGAAGGTGGCAGGTGGTAGGAGCGGGAGGAAGCCTGGTCGAACGGCCAGCGGGCAGGCATATTAACATCTAATAGGTTCCAGACATTGGATGACTGCCCTCAGGGTAGTAGTAGTAAGGAGTCAGTGCTGGTCGTAGGAGACTGTCGTGTGCGGCATTTAGATCGGGTATTCTGTAAAGGTAGGAGGGACAGGAGGTGCATCGCCAGGCCTGGTGCCAAGGTGAAGGACCTGGTACCTGAAATGGCACAGGTCACCAGTGATCACCAGTTTAGTAGTTATAGTGCACGTAGGGGTAAATAACATAGGTCCTGCTAGGAGTGAGGAGCTTCTGCGGGACTACAGGACCCTTCTGGCCACCCTGAGAGGTAACAATAGAGCCATTGTAACAACAATTTTGCCTATGGCTAGAGCCTCCCCTGAGTGGAGCTCTAGGACACTGGCAGCCAACGCCAGGGTAGGTAAGCTCTGCCATGAGCTATGTTTCACCTTTGTAGACGAGTGGTGCAGGTTTTATGCATCGTGGGACCTCTATCAGAGGGATGGCCTGCACTTCTCTGAGAAGGGGGTCCATGTGTTAGGCAAAGTATATGAGCATGTCCTTCAGGGAAACTAGGAAATAGGGTAGGGAGGGATGAAATTGCATTGCCAACTCAGGAATATTCCAATAGTGTCAGCCAAGGCAATAGAACCTCAAAGTCTGCAAATAGGGACAGCAGTAGTTCAAGGAGACAGAGTGATAGTTCATCTAGTGATAAAGGAACTCCTCAGTATGAAAAAGCCAAAGGTGGTTATGGAGCATTTGTTAAGTGTATGATGTTTAATGCTCGGAGTATCCGGTCCAAATTTGATGAGTTCAAGGGTTATGTTGCTGAGGAGGAACCAGATTTTGTTTGCATTACGGAGGCATGGGTCAGTGAAGGGTATTTTGGAGATAACTTGCAGGACTATGAGATCCAGGGATACAATATGTTTTCGTGCAATAGGGGCCAGCAATGAAAGGGGGTGGTGTAATGCTCTATATGAATAGCTTATTCAGTTGTCAAAAAGTAGTAGGTGGGGATAAAAATGTGTCTGTGGAGTCCATTTGGCTTGATGTCACTGTGGGAAAGGGCAACAGCAATACTCTTAGGATAGGAGCTTTCTACCGATCAGGAACCCTGCCACATTCTCAGCAACTGGAGCTTGACAATGTGATTTGTAAGGAAATCAGTAGAAACTTTCAGAGGAAGTGCCTTATTCTTGGTGACTTTAATCTAAAAGGTTATGAAAATCCTGGTGTTGGCTCCCCATCGTGCAAAATGTTTAGGAAATGCCTTGAAGAGGACCTGTTCTTATAACAGTTTGTATCGGAACCTACCAGGCATGGTTCATTCTTGGACCTTGTATTCTCGGATTTAAGTGACTTGGTTCAAGACTTGACTGTAGGCGAAACTCTGGGAAAAAGTGACCATAACATAGTTAGATTCAAGGCACATGTAAGGGAAATTATCAAGGATAATTTGGTAAAGGTTCCAAATTTCAACAGAGCAGACTTTGATGGCATGAGAGCGGCTTTAAGTGCCATCAGATGGGAAGAAGAATTCTCCAATTTAAATGCCTGTGAAATGTGGGAAAAGTTCAAATCTTACTTCAAGGAAACTCAGATTAGACATGTCCCCCAAAAGCAAAGACGCAAAAGAAGGGTGGGAAAGCCAGCATGGCTTACACCAGACTTGATAAATAACAGGTTAGGGCAGGGTAGGTAGGGCATAACAGGTAGGGCAATAACAGGTCAGGATGAGCATATCTCGCTGCAAAAAGACTTAGACGAACTTGTGAAGTGGTCCGAAGAATGGCAAATGAAATTTAATTTTGATAAGTGCAAAATCATGCATGTAGGTAAGCAGCATATGAAGGCTCCATACTTGATGGGTGGCCAAGTGCTATCAGTGACTCAACACGAGAAGGATTTAGGTGTTATTCTAAACACAAAACTGGGGGCATCAGAACAGACCAAGGAAGCCAGAACGAAGGCACTGAGAATGCCCGGGGCAATTAATAGGAATGTAACATACAGAAGTGAGGAAGTGATCAGGAAGCTTTACTGTGCATACGTCAGGCCACATTTGGAATACTGCATCCAAGCTTGGTCTCCTAGCTATGAAAAAGGTTGTCGGCTTTTAGAGAGAGTACAAAAGAGGGCTACAAAAATGGTTAATGGCATAAGCAACCTGGCATATGAGGAAAGATTGAAGAAGTTGAATATGTTTTCACTTAGATATAGAAGGCTGAGAGGAGATCTCATCGAGGTCTTTAAATTTGTCCATGGTCTGGAGAGGGGATATCTTGGGGAAATGTTTGAATTGAACAGAAATTATGCAATTAGAGGTCATAAATTCAAAATTAAAGTTAACCGCAGCAGAACAAGGTTGAGGCGGACTTTCATTACCAACAGGGTGGTGGAATGCTGGAACCAGTTGCCAGAAAACATCGTCAGTAGCAGCACATTGAACATCTTTAAAAACAGCATAGACAATCATTATAAGAATAGATGGCTTGCTTTTAAGTATTACAGCGAGGGCTGATTGACAGATTTGGTGGGCAACTGGTTGAGTGTACAGAGTGCAACCAAGAAGGGTCCTTGTGGCTCGTAGTTGCACTAATCTTATATATAGATTAGTGCAATAGATTCATTAGTGCAATAGATCATTAATCTAAAAACAGCGCTCTTGAGTGAAGCAGATTACGAGGTCAGGTCAAGGCCATAACTTGCCTTGACCTTTCTGTTTAGCATTTCGAGCTAGAGAAAACCCGAAGTAGATGTGATAGAGTACGATGCCTTATATTCGCATGACAGGTTTAAAGGCGATATTTGGTTAGGTCACCGATATGTGACTCGAAATGCATAGCTACTCCGCACTTCCCTGTAGTTACGAACATTTGCATGAACATGGAGCGTCACTTGTCAGGGAAAATAATGGCATTCCCTGTTAATCGTAGATTATTTCACAAAAAATGTCATTGTTTGTAGCTTTTGTAAATAATCCTGGAATAGTGATCTGACGCGACTCATGTATGGCCAGTTAATATATAGGGTAGTTTTCGGCGCCGAATATTCGAATCATAGCTTCTCCGTAGTCAAATAATGACTAAGTTACATGAATACAACTCATGCTAATCTTGGAGATGACTTGGCGTGGCGTAAGATTGATGAAAATGTTGAACGCAAAATTATGAATCAATTCAGTTGAAAATGATTGCTTAGGATCGAAATTCAAAGATATTTTCCGACGCCTCCGCTACATTGCCTTCATCAGGGTAACACGTCAAACCGGGTTAGCACTCAATTAATTTATAATATGGTGTTCATCATACAGCAAAAAGTCAGAACCTACTATGCAATTGTCTCTATATTAATTCTTCCAGTACCTGACATGGATTCATGATTATCAATGAAGTCGTAAGCGATCTGAAAGGTATTCTTTATGAACTTCAGGCACGACCAAAGCGCTGATTTAAGTCTCTTCGACGATCTAAGAATCCAGTTATGCTGCAAACTAGTGCACGCGCAGGAAATCGCTGGCGAGATGAAGCCAGGAAACAAGGCTGCAATGCAGTGTAAGCGTGCTAATAAAGCAAGCCTATTCAAGGTCAGTTGGTGTCGCGGCCGTTGCACATGTCAGCCAATAGTCTTTCCAGCTAAGTTGACACATGCATATCGATGCACCCCCCCCCACTCAACTTGGCTACGACTGACATCGCCAGGGGCATCTCTGACTTTACATCGCTGCGCATTAGAAGAAGCCGCACCGCTGTATCGATGCAGGTCCGTTCAATACACCGCGACATAACGTGATGGGGGCACAATCACATGGCAACAAGCACAATCAGCGTAGCACACCTGACTGTGGGACCCAACAGAGGAGAGAGGCCAAACGTGTGCCGCGGCAGACCTGGCTGTGAGACCCAACAGAGGAGAGAGGCCAGGCGTGTGCCGCGGAAGACCTGGCTGTGGGACCCAACAGAGGAGAGAGGCCAAACGTGTGCCGCGGCAGACCTGGCTGTGAGACCCAACAGAGGAGAGAGGCCAAACGTGTGCCGCGGCAGACCTGGCTGTGAAACCCAACAGAGGAGAGAGGCCAGGCGTGTGCCGCGGCAGACCTGGCTGTGAGACCCAACAGAGGAGAGAGGCCAGGCGTGTGCCGCGGCAGACCTGGCTGTGAGACCCAACAGAGGAGAGAGGCCAAACGTGTGCCGCGGCAGACCTGGCTGTGAAACCCAACAGAGGAGAGAGGCCAGGCGTGTGCCGCGGCAGACCTGGCTGTGAGACCCAACAGAGGAGAGAGGCCAAACGTGTGCCGCGGCAGACCTGGCTGTGGGACCCAACAGAGGAGAGAGGCCAGACGTGTGCCGCGGCAGACCTGGCTGTGGGACCCAACAGAGGAGAGAGGCCAGACGTGTGCCGCGGCAGACCTGGCTGTGAAACCCAACAGAGGAGAGAGGCCAAACGTGTGCCGCGGCAGACCTGGCTGTGAGACCCAACAGAGGAGAGAGGCCAAACGTGTGCCGCGGCAGACCTGGCTGTGGGACCCAACAGAGGAGAGAGGCCAGACGTGTGCCGCGGCAGACCTGGATGTGGGACCCAACAGAGGAGAGAGGCCAGACGTGTGCCGCGGCAGACCTGGCTGTGAAACCCAACAGAGGAGAGAGGCCAGACGTGTGCCGCGGCAGACCTGGCTGTGGGACCCAACAGAGGAGAGAGGCCAGACGTGTGCCGCGGCAGACCTGGCTGTGAGACCCAACAGAGGAGAGAGGCCAGGCGTGTGCCGCGGCAGACCTGGCTGTGGGACCCAACAGAGGAGAGAGGCCAGACGTGTGCCGCGGCAGACCTGGCTGTGGGACCCAACAGAGGAGAGAGGCCAGGCGTGTGCCGCGGCAGACCTGGCTGTGAGACCCAACAGAGGAGAGAGGCCATACGTGTGCCGCGGCAGACCTGGCTGTGGGACCCAAGAGAGGAGAGAGGCCAGGCGTGTGCCGCGGCAGACCTGGCTGTGGGACCCAACAGAGGAGAGAGGCCAGGCGTGTGCCGCGGCAGACCTGGCTGTGAGACCCAACAGAGGAGAGAGGCCAGACGTGTGCCGCGGCAGACCTGGCTGTGAAACCCAACAGAGGAGAGAGGCCAGACGTGTGCCGCGGCAGACCTGGCTGTGGGACCCAACAGAGGAGAAGGCCAAACGTGTGCCGCGGCAGACCTGGCTGTGAGACCCAACAGAGGAGAGAGGCCAAACGTGTGCCGCGGCAGACCTGGCTGTGGGACCCAACAGAGGAGAGAGGCCAAACGTGTGCCGCGGCAGACCTGGCTGTGAAACCCAACAGAGGAGAGAGGCCAGACGTGTGCCGCGGCAGACCTGGCTGTGGGACCCAACAGAGGAGGAGGCCAGACGCGTGCCGCGGCAGACCTGGCTGTGGGACCCAACAGAGGAGGAGGCCAGACGCGTGCACACTGCTGGGTAGCATCGATCGCACTCACAAGAACCGCTCTGCCACGCTCAACACCGAGCCTGGCCAACATTGGGCTTTAAGCACGGACGGAAGGACTGTCAATACATGTGGAAGATCGGTTGACAGTTGATCAGCCGATAATGAATGTGGAGGACCTGCTGGCAGTTGCTCAGCTGACAATGAATGTCGAAGACTTCCTGGAAATTGATCAGCTGACAATAAATGTGGAGGATCTGCTGGCAGTTGATCAGCTGACAATAAATGTTAGAGGTGAAACTGCCCGACAATTGGCTATGCGACGACGCCATGTCCCAAGTGGTCTTGTGATAGTGTCGTGTCACAATTGACTATGTGACGGTGCCGTATCACAATTGACTATGTGACGGGGCTGTGTCACAATTAGTGATCAGTTTCGACCGGCTTGCATAGAGCTGAGCTCCTCTTCTAAGAGTCACGATTCAGTAGCACATGATGGGATAAGTAGGGAGGTGTAGTTAGTGGAGGTGTGTAGGCAGCAGGTTATAGGTAGCATATATGTGTAGGCAGTACGCGAGGTATAGTGGAGGTATATAGGCATTAGGTGAGGTGTAGTTGAGGTGTTTAGACGATACGCATTGTGTAAGGAAAGTGTGTAGGCAGTAGGTGAGGTGTAACGGAGGTGTGTAGATAGTAGGTGAGGTGTAGTATACCTATACTACGCCTACATGCACATCTACATGTAGGCAATAGGCGTGGTGTAGTAAAGGTGTGTAGGCAGTAGGCGTGGTGTAGTGGAAGTGTGTAGGCAGTAAAGGTAAGATGTAATGGACGTGTGTAGGCAGTAGGCGAGGTGTGGTGGATGTGGGTAAGCAGTAGGCGAGGTGTAGTGATGTGTAGGCAGTAGGTGCGATGTAGCAGAGTTGTGTAGGCAGTAAGCGAGGTGTAGTGGAGGTGTGTAGGCACATACCTCCAGTGTAGATAAGCTAAGTTTGTGTTACCTTGGTTCAGACGAACTCGGGGGGAATGATACGATAGCTTGCACGGTCTATACGTAAGCTATGCGATGATGTGCTTTTATGATTTTACACACACCAACATGGTGGTGGGATTTGTGGGCATCTAGTATACAGACACCTCAAGGTGAATTACCTAAATCTCAATGAGTACTTTGTCAGGTCATTGCCTGCTCCAGTTACTGGAACTGGGCTGCCAACCCAACTGCTCCGTTGGGCGGCTCGGCACAATCGGCCTCGCAAAGAAAGGAGTGAATTACATGAATAAGGTATGGAAACGCTCAGGCACACAATGACAAAGAGTAAATTTTCGGATGTGTAGAGAGTAACATGCAAAGTGACATCAATCGCATGGTAGTCATTTGCATTAACGACAACATTCCAGTTGACCGAGTTTGGTTCCATCAGCCAGTCATGAACTTGACCTGACTTGACCTCGGTGACCTGACATGACTTTGAAACAATGTAGCATAACAATATACATCAAGCAAGTCGCCAGTGTTGCCAAGAACACTTCCTTTTTGCCAACATACAGGAAGCGCATCAGCGCCGATATTTATGGTCTGGCGCTGAGAAAATGTTTGACTTTAACGACCACTAACTCTAAAAATGTTGGGCTGATTTTGTTTTTCTTATTGTAAACAACGCGCCGGTCATTTCTAAGCAGGTACCCAAACAATGGCGCATACCGGCCGGTAAAATCTGGTGCTATCTACGAAAAACCGGAGGGATGGGCAAATTTCGCCCCCCTCCAGGGCGCGTGTTAAGAGAAAACAACCTAACCTTACTTGACCTATGCTGATACCAAAGGTAGCCTATGAATATTGGATCGCCTAAGACGTACAATTGAGTGTTGGATCGCCTCTTGCCTGTGGTATTTACGATGTACCAGAAGACAACATGCAACGTTTCTGGTGGCACACCGTGATCGAAAATGAAACGCAAAGCTTCGGTGTTATTGTTACAGACAGTGACTATGTCCTCATAATTTCTTCTATACCCATATAACGGCAAGCTCTCCCCTTCACACAATATATTCACACAAAAAAACGGCTCTGAATGGTACCGTGCGGGGAATTGTGTTTCTGAAGGAATGACACGTGTTTAATACAACGAAGAATGGCTCTTAGATGCTCCTGGGTTTTAGACATTGCGTGAGACGAAATGTACGACCCTCAATATACCAGGAGGTGCTGGGTTTACTCAACATCAAAAGTAGCGTTAGGGATCATGCTATATTACTCAACGTTTCGGCCAGGGGCCATCATCAGGAGTGATGATCACTCCTGATGATTGCCCCTGGCCGAAACGTTGAGTAATATAGCATGATCCCTAACGCTACTTTTGATGTTGAGTAAACCCAGCACTTCCTGGTATATTGAGGGTCGTACATTTCGTCTCACGCAATGAATGACACGTGAACAGAATAAATTGGCTACTTCCAGCAAAATTACAAACTTCAATATAATCAATGAATACATTGTCAATCAATGAAAAAAGCTTGCGAAAATGTTTTTATAAATACAACATTGTGTTTTTTCAACCGTATCTTACGAACTTCAATATATCAACAGCAATACCTTTTGCGTAGTCCAATGACCACTACCTTTCACATGATTTCCCCCAATATACTATTGTGGAAATAATGTGATTAATGACTATTATTTTACTAGTTGGATATTATCAGTAAAATCAACATTACTAAGAGTTGAGATTATAATTATATAAAGTGATATTATTAATGAAGTGACTATTTCAATTATACGTCAGTTCCCGAAGAAATGGCATATAGAAATAATTTGTAAGCTTCAAAGAGTCCAGTCCATGCCTTTTTGCGATCCAAGATGAGGGACTACTAATGCATAAATACTGGTTGCTGTGACGTAGACTTCACATGGGAAGAAATACGAGCACGAGTTGTACATTAGGTGCATGTTAGCTAAAATTGACATGCAAACGAGAGAAGTCCCGAACAGATGCCATGTTCCCTTGTCATGACCTCAGCTGAGTTCCAGGCACTTATCACCATGAGCATTGATAGCCCAGTGCCCCAGCCAGCGTCACCCACTACGCCAGGTTAAACGCATTTCGAGTGAATAACATGCATCATACAGCGATCAGTGGAATTGAACACGTTCTCGCCATCCAGGTCCGCCACCACAACAGCTTTATCTATAGTTTCGCGTCCCAGCACAACCCACATTCCATCTCCCGATGCATTGTAATCCGTGACACGATAATTTTCCACTTACTTGAGTGTATGATTCGCAGCGGTAGTCGGCGATCCATCACCTGCTGGCGGTGGCGCACGCTCCACCCAGGGCCGCCGCCTCGCGCCGATCAGGGGTCGAAGGCCGCACCGGTCACGTGACACTAATCCCGCCAGATGAGCGGTGATATCGGGAGCCGCGCGGTACGCTCCTCACCGTACACCGCCGCTGCAAACACTCCGCCGGCGTCGGTCGCCGGTCGTCATGGTTACGCCGGCCGTTACGATGACGACAGGCGACCTCTGACCTGCACGACAGCGGTTGGTGCCCTTGTCGGGACGCGACGACCCCTGCCGTGACCCTTGACCCACAGTGCCACTTTGCTGGCCTTTGAATGCGCGCCTCGCCTGTTTGGAGGCGTCGGGTCATGACCTCCGGTCGCTGCGTCGGTTGGGTTGATTAAGCACGCCAAACGGCAGGCCAGATCACAATGGACATTTGCAGGTACCGTGCGAAACTTTCTGCGGCACTTTGAATATTTTTGAATTTCTTCCCAGCGCTACACTGAACATATACACCCAGGCAAGGTCGCGCGAGAGTAGGCACCAGGCTCTGGTGTTGACAGTGGCTTCTACAATTGTGAGCGGGCGATAAATAAGTTAACTGGATGCTCAAGAGTGCGGTAAACTAACGTAATAGCATACATGCCCACGCAAACTACCGTTGCATTCGTCTCAACCAAGCGCAGTGTGAAAGGATACCTGTGTTTTCCCACGTGTCGACGCCGCGCAGTATGTATGTAACGGTACTGCCAGTTCAATGGAGACCTCCAACGGTCACCACTGCCGATCATCGTGAACACACGACGAAAATGAATTGCGCATCGTCTCTGATGCTCTCACAGCGGTGGATTCAGGATTAAGTCATCTTCACTTCAAATTGCAATCGGTGTGAATCGTATTGAATTAGATAGCACTTGAAAATCACTTAAGCATTGACTAAAAAAGCTATGTACACAATAACGGTGATTGAGTTCAGGACAAACGGGTGCCGTGGTTAAGAACTTTGTATGTAGGGGTATTGGGACTGCTTAACGGAAAACAACTCACTCTCCGTCTCTGTCTGACTTTCTGTTTGCCTCTCCCCCTCGCTGTCTCTGTCTCTATATCTGTCTCTGCCTCTGGCTCTGTCTCTGTTCCTCTCACTCTCTCTCCCCCTCTTTCCCCCTCTTTCCTCCCTCTCTCTCTCTCTCTCTCTCTCTCTCTCTCTCTCTCTCTCTCTTTTCTCTTTCTCTCTCTCTCCTCTCTCTCTCTCTCTCTCTCTCTCTCTCTCTCTCTCTCTCTCTCTCTCTCTCTCTCTCTCTCTCTCTCTCTCTCTTTTTTCTCTCTCTCTCTCTCTCTCTCCCTCTCTCTCTCTCTCTCTCTCTCTCTCTCTCTCTCTCTCTCTCTCTCTCTCTCTCTCTCTCTCTCTCTCTCTCTCTCTTTCTCTCTCTCTCTCTCTCTGTCTCCTTGCCTTCCCAAATATCTGACCGACTAACACAATGTCTGGTCCTACCAATGGATACTACCACTATCCTAGATAATGAACTACTAGTGAACATCAAAATTGACTTTAATGCGCTAGCATTGACTGGAATCTGTGAGAAGAACGCAATAAATATTTAAATGCACCACTAATGAATCAATGCATAAAGAAGTGTGAATTTGCGTGCATATGTAAACCCAGTTCATGAAAGAAAACAAGGTGAAAATGCGTGACCATGTGTGGACTGAAATGATTGACAACATAAAAAGTGAAGGAAATCCACCCCAAGCAATACAGTTGACTCATCATATGTCATTAAAAGAAACAATCCTTGGGTTCGTATGAAGGAATCGCGGTAGTTCGTATGAAGGAATCGCGGTAGTTCGTATGAAGGAATCGCGGTAAGAGCATGTACTAATCATAAAGTATTTCGTGGGGGAATTAAGCTTGCATGCTTTAAACTCAGACATGCTAACAGGGTATTCGAAGTAATCGACCTGAGTATCGTCGGAAGTGGTTTAATAGCGACTTCTAACTACAGTTAGTGTGCCATGATCCTAACGCGTAGGGCAGTTCTTGTAAAGCTGACGAAGGGTAACATTTTCAGAAACACTATTCTTTCTTGACTGAACCATAAGTGTAACAACCTGGCGTCTGAGTGCGCATACATTTCTAATAGACCATCAAATCATACACTTCTTGTTTTTGCATAATTCAAGATGAGTTATCAATGACGCTTCTGGCTCACAATTTTAACAGACCTATGAGATGAACGAGTAAGCTTCTCAACAACTTGCACAATGACATCAGCTCCTTGTTGGTCACTTCGTCGAATTTGTCGCAGCAGAGTCGACTCGCGCCCGACTTCCTCAAAACTACGACGTGTAAAATAGGACTTACCGACACACAGGCGCGCACCCAGGATTTTTCAATGGGGGAGGGCCGGTCCGAAAAGGGCACTTGGCCGGCTACAAAAGTGCACCTGACCTGCTCCAAAAGGGCACTTTGCGCCCCGGGGCACACTGGAAGTTTTGTTGACCGGGGAGGGGTTAGCGTGAAAAAAAAACAAATTGGGGCCAAAAGAGCAGTTTTGGGCCCAAATGGCACCTTTGGCACAGGCGGGGCACATAAGGCAGGTGATTTTTTGAATAAATTTGGGACATTCAGGCCAAGAGGGCACTTTGTTGACCGGGGCGAGGGGTGCGCGTGAAAACAAAAATCAGCCAAAAGGTCAGTTTTGGACCAAAAGGGCACCTTTGGCACAGGCGGGCACATAAGGCAGGTGATTTTGTGGCTGAATTTGGGACATTCCGGCCAAGAGGGCACTTTTCTGTCAAAAGGGCACTTTTGGCCAAAAGGGCACTTTGGTCTCATGGGGGGGGGGCGGGCCCGCTGCACCCCCACCCCACCCCCACCCTCCCCTCCGGTGCGCCTATGCCGACACATAAAAAAAATATCCAACATCACTCAGAGCAAAGCGTCACTGAAAAACTAAATATTTCAAACATGCTTACGAAAACCTTACCTCTCCCGTGCGTCCGAAGCAGTCTTGATTCTGACACCACTGGCCGAGGCTCTCGTGAATCCAAGCTTTCAATTGCTAAATGTTCCAGTTTGATCAGCGGACAGAGCGGTACCGGGTACTCAGCCGCCTGGAAAACTTCTTGTTCCACGGCACACTCGATGCATTGCAGCACAAGAGTGTAACACCACACGGCTCCACGACACGCCTCGTCGAGTAGCCAGCCACCCTGGGAATGGAACAACACATCACGATACGCCTCGTCGAGTAGCCAGCCACCCTGGGAATGGAACAACACACCACGACACGCCTCGTCGAGTAGCCAGCCACCCTGGGGATGGAACAACACACCACAACACGCCTCGTCGAGTAGCCAGCCACCCTGGGAATGGAACAACACATCACGATACGCCTCGTCGAGTAGCCAGCCACCCTGGGAATGGAACAACACACCACGACACGCCTCGTCGAGTAGCCAGCCACCCTGGGAATGGAACAACACACCACGACACGCCTCGTCGAGTAGCCAGCCACCCTGGGAAAGACCCACATACAAGATTAATTGCCACCACTGCCGAAGCCAGATTTCAATGCTTCTGTGGCATGCACACAATACAGAAGAATTCACGAACATCAATTAAATCGTACATCCATAAGCTGTCAGTGCATTACTAAAACCGCACAGGAAGAGAAAAAGATGGCGGACAGAAGTCCGTATTGATAGATATTGACAACTAAGAAGGCTATTGATACTACCTGCCCTGAAACGTAAGCTAACCTAACCTAGCCCAGCCTAACCTTTCAGAACAGGTGGTTTCTCAAGAAAACCCTTCATTTAGTGTTGAAAACATTACATTCTGAGGTTGTCATGGGTCAGTTGTCACGGAAAAATTGGCTGTTGGAGGTCTGGACCTGACTGAAACTGATTTGTTCAGGACGAATCGAAGCTATGCGATAGGGAATCTAATACCAAAGAGGTCATACGCTTAGCGATTGTCAATGACCCCAGAAACGACAACTACACAAAATACCTTCCGTGTTGGCTGAACTAGAACCATGAATGGTGAACTTGAAGTCAAATAATTCGATCATCTGCCGGGTGACCTCGGTTTTTGCGGCCTACGACATGCATGTTCGTCATGCATTGGGTGAAGATGATGGAGTTCGTCCTTAGACCTTTGATCCGCCGCCCGACAAAGCAATGGGACTCGTCCTTCCACCTTTGGTCAACCACCCAACAAAATTAGGTGAATTTGACAGACTGCACCATACTACTCCCCCTGCAACTGTACACCGTGCGTGTTGCACTTCAACAGTTGGTTTCACATGAGGAACATCGTGACATGCAAAGCTCCTAAGGTGAAGCATGCACAAGCCTGTGCATTACGTCACCTCGACTGCCGCTGTGTAGCCAAATTGAGCTGAAGCACCAGATACGAACTGCTGCATGTCGTAAGCCATACAGCCGTGAAGTGCTCAGGCTTAATAACACTCACAGCGGCCACAATGATTAAGCCTATACAGGGAAAATCCTGTGCGACAGGAAAAAAAGACAAACACACCGTAATTATGTTCTATCCTGAGCTTTAAAGATGCTATCCATCCAAAACATCCGAAGGTAGGTACGTACCAATCCACTGTAATGCACACCCGTTACTGGCATAATTTCCAATTTGCAACCATGATTTAAGGCACTCATAGCATCAATCGCACACCGTCCACTCCGATTTCCATCCCCCTATCACACAACTTAGAATTCATACATACGATTCCAGTACGTAATTAATTTATGTACCCAATTATTACATAGATTTATAGGGGACTTCCTACTGCATCATCAGGCACGGCATTCCATCGGTCAACCACTCTTTCACTGAAAGCTTGTCGGCGTTTAGCTGCTGCATACTTTGACTTGTCTAACCTGAATTGACGACTTTATGTGATACCCTATGTAGAACAGCTTCATTCAGATTGGCATTGATTGACATTGACCTCATCTAGTCTTTTCACGATCTTATTCATTTCAACCGCATCACTCCTTAGTCTTCTACACTTGAGTGAGTACTTGTGAGAAACTTGGAACATAGCCAATGCCATAAGCCTTTCCACATATTCTAAATTTTCTAGTCCACCGATAGCTGAAAAGGGACTTCCCCTTTTGTCAGCTGATCAACGTAGCTTTTCCCAGTTGTATTCCGAACACTCAGTGGATGGCAAAGGCCCCACAGTCTTGTTCTTACATAGTTAACCAGGGGTGAATTACACGGTGACGGAAAAGTCACTCCTCGTAAATTGCTATTATCCGCAAATCATTCGTATTTACCACTCTTCCGAATGTCTGGCGGCGACACGGAGGAGCTACACGGCATTTGCCACCGTACGCATTCACAAACAGTTGCAATTATAATACTTCATTGTGTACACACACCGTACACAATGAAGTATTATTAATGCATGACTGTGACGTGTTAGATTACGATTGCCGCCGGCATGGATGGCCGCCAACTCGCAGTCGTATCATAATGCGAAGAGGCGGCACTCCTTCCTGCCTCGGCTGGGCCGGCCAAGTGCTGCCGACCCGCCCACACCCGCGACCAGAAGCCGACTGAAGTCTGCAGCCTGGAGCCGCTCACCTGCAGTGAAAAACGACGAGCAATGCACCCGGCCGAACCAAGTGGCAGTCCTACCGTGACTCCTGACTCCTGAAGCTCGGCTCACACTTGGTAATTCGGAGCATCAATTATTCGTAAAACGAACGGATATCGAACGTCAAACAGAAGATAGACGTAAAACGAGCGGAAATACACCGGGAATAGCTCACTCTGTTTCTCCGAATGAAAACGTTCATTTTACATTTCACTGCGAATCAATTATGACGCCAATGAGACCATTCTGACGCGACTGCCGCCGATTCAAGTTGTGTGGAAATCATGAATACTTTTACCAATGCAAACTGAGATATATCGCGCGTTATATTCTGAAATTTTTGCTTTTAAGTTATCGACGACAACTGATGTTCCTTTCAGAGAGCCATGAAAGATGAAGATTCCTCATCCTCCTGTTCATGGGGTCTAACCCTGACCCATCGTTGCGCCGTGTTTGGGTGAGAGTCATTGCAATTGAGACATGTGCAGGGGGAGCATGCAATCTTCACGCGAGAGTCAAGAGATGACCACGACAATTTGCATGCTAAATACCGCATGAGGCCTGCGAGGTTTGAAGAACTCCTGGACATAGTTGGACCAAGAATTAGAAGAGAAGAAAAGCATCTAAGGGAACCTGTTCCAAAGAAGGCTAGCCTCGCCATGGCCACTAAGTAAGCAGATGGTGATGGTGAGTGCATCATAAGATGCACTCATAAGATGCAAGATTTTGTGAGGGCTGCATGCATAGCCCCAAAATAGTATTTCCCACCTTCGCATCTTTGGTGAACAAGCATGTTTTTTTCAGTGCCAATAAAGCGCAAACACAACACAACATTGCATATAATTCCGCGTGTGACTATTTTCCAGGGCTAAAGGAGGCTCTACCACGACTATTTTCCAGGGCTCTACCACGTGGCTAAAGGTGTGATTGGAAAATCAATATTATTGCCACCGGCAAATCAATGCTTCCAGCCTGGTTATAGACAGCCAACAAAACTTCGAATATCTCGCGACTACTCAATCACATCAACAGAACGTTAAACGCCGAATCGGCGTTGGAAAGATAAACTAAATCTATCTTTTGGACGCCAGATAGACGTTCATCACGCGGTCGTGACATATCCCGGTGTACACTGTGCGACGCTCCGATCGCGTTAAACATTTGTAAAACGCAGTTTTGACGGGCGTCTGAAATACGTTCGATTGCTGTTTGTTTCACGGAACACGGCGTAAAAACGATGAATAAACGCTCGGAAAGCGTCAAAAGGCCATAGTGTGAACCGGGCTTGAGTCACCGGACCGGAGCGTCCCGACAATCCACCCTCCCGGAGTCGCCACCACATGGCCGCGCAGTGCACCGGCACGGTGCTTATTGGCGGCGCCCCGCTTCCGATCGCCGGCCACTTTCCGCCCGGAGACGGGGTGCAGACCGGCTCCCCTCCGTCTCCCGTCTCGGCCGCCGCCCCGCCGCCGCCGCGGGTCAAAGGTCGTGCCGCGCTGATGGCCAGGTGGCCTTGAACCGCGGCCGCCCGTGCGCGGCGGTGCACAATAACACGCGCTCGGATCGGAAATCGCCGCGCCGATGGTGGCGGTCCGCGCCGCGCCGCCGGGAGACGCGGCGACTTTCGCTGTCGCCGCCTGTCGACACTAATTGGCGCACCAGGCACCATTGGCGGCGCCGTTCTCAGCACCTCATGAGCGGCGCCAGGGGACCTCTGATGGCGACCCGGATGACACCCTCCGATAAGTGGGAGGACTGGACGGATACAGTGCAGCCATCATCGCTCTGTGTGACAACCAGACAGAACCAGGTTACACGGCTACAGAACACTGAGCTCTATTGCTTCCGACATTTTTGCTGATGGTGACTTTACAGTGTTAACACGAGCCCTGGAGGGCCTTTGCAAATTACGTGCACTGGAGGGGGGACAGATTCCGCTACCCTAAGAT
The DNA here is from genome assembly GCA_034440575.1 of Imbricaverruca yamaguchii. Lineage (NCBI taxonomy): Eukaryota > Metazoa > Arthropoda > Thecostraca > Neoverrucidae > Imbricaverruca > Imbricaverruca yamaguchii. The sequence goes on along the minus strand of JAOTOL010001470.1, from coordinate 53,519 downwards.
CTCGGTTCCTATTACAGTTGAAGTAACGCAATTTTCAGGGTGAATGGGTACGGTAGAGAACTCAATTTTGTACAAATTTCATGACCTTAGGTCAATAGCTTTATGGTCAAATGAGGGTCACATATGTCAAAATTTTCTCCTTATGCATGACTTAGCTTGTCATTGTTATGGATCGCTGTGATTGTGTGCGAATGCTCCAAAATTGGCATCAATGATGTTTTGAACATTACCAATGATGCATTACAGATGCTAGACCAGACATTTTACCTCAGGTCGTCTATATAGCAGCATTTTATCCGGTCAGTTATCTGTTCCAATTACCGGAACTGGGCCTCCCGCCCGACTGCTCGGTCGGGCGGCTCGGCGCAATCGGCTTCGTGAAGAAAGGAGTGAAGCACGTGAATATAGTATGGAAACGCTTGGGTACACAATGGCAAACAGTAGTTTTCAGGATGTGTAGGGTGTAGCATGCGAAGTGACACCAAGGGCATGAGAGTCATTTCCATGTATGACAACATTCCAGTTGACCAAGTTTGGCTCCATTAACCTTTCGATTACCACGACTGAGAAGCTATACAGCATAACAATATACATCAAACAAGTCGCTAGTGTTGTCAAGAACACCTAGCCAATATACCGGAAGCGCATCAGCGTCGATTTTTGTGATCTGGCTCTACGAATGTTTTTTACTTTAACGGATCTTAACTCGAACAAAATCGGTTTATTTCCGTTTTCGTCCTTTCAACGACGTGCCAGACATTTCTAAGCACGTACACAAAAAATTGCGTATATCGACTGGTAAAATCGGGAGTTATGAAGAAAAACCAGACGGGTGGGCGGATTTCGCCCCCCCCCCCCCCTCCAGTACGCGTGTTAACATATAAAGGTATTTGAGCATATTCCATTGACAGTGCAAGCGAAGACATGACTGGTAAAACGTTTCGAATGGAAACTGTCAACAGATCAATCTTCATAACCATCCCTATAGCTTGTATTTCTACCCTGAAGCTCGTATTTGCACATAGTGAAGCCAGAGCCATACCTCAAGCTGATTGTGAAACGTGTGTTACTTCCAGCTTACATCGCAATAATTATGGTAGCGAAAATGAAAAACCTACTATATAGTGAAGTGCGAACTTTTCATTTTATGCTCGGTTACCCTGACTTTGGCCAAACACTCTTTGACTGTTCCTAATTGTGGTGTTGCATCGTGTTGTAATGTATGTCTGCCTATGTACGTGTGAGCCGAGCTGGTGAGCCGGTGAAGGGGAGGGGGAAGGGGCCGCCGATCGGCGCCGGTCTGTCGCGCGGGGTTCCGGCGAGTGACTCATGCGATGAGTCACGATCACGCGCCGTTTCCGAACCTGAAACCCCTCTGATTCAGCCGACGTGTTGAGATGGTCCCCGGTCGAGCCGGGGGCAGTCTGCTGCCAGGTCCAGCAATATACGGGTGCGGATGGCTCCAAGTTTTTCCTAAAGTTTACTACAAGCTATTACGGCTTTAAGTGTCGCCACGATGCCGATCGAGACTGACGTGGCAACGGCGGGGAGCCAAGTGGTGACCGACGGGGGAAGTGTGCCGGTACCAGCAGCAGTGCGCGAGGCGACACCGGCATTCGACGCAAGAACGATTCCCGAGTTCGACGGTACGGCAAACGTCGCCGAGTGGTGGGAGCAGGCTGCGCTGCTCTGTGAGCTGCGATCCGTGTCGCTGATGTCGGTGCTGCCAACGCGCCTGCGAGACGGTGCGTTTGCGGTATGGGCACGGATGCCGCCGGCGACCCGATATCATCTGGCAAGTGTGAAGGCGAAGCTGATGAAGGCGTTCGCGTTAGACCCCTTCTCAGCTCAGGCCGAGCTGAGTCGACGGCGTCTCAAACCAGATGAGGCTGTCGACGTTTACCTGGCTGAACTACAACAACTAGCGGAACTGATGGGCGGCCTGCCTGAGCAGGCGATCGTCATCATCTTCGTGAATGGCTTGCCCGACGCCGCTCGAGCCGCCGTGCGCGATGGGCTGGACGGCGTGTTCGATCTGGAGCGCGTTCTCGACTGCGCTCGATCGGTACTGTCTCGCTCACCGGCGGCTGGAGCCGATCCACCTGCGCCCGCAGTAGCAGCGGCAGTGCGAGCGCCGCCGCTAATTGTGCCCATGACCGGTGAGGCTCCCGTGAGGAGAGGTAGGGGTGCGCCGCCGACCCAGCGACCGTTCCGACAACCTGGGGCGATCAGGTGCTGGTCGTGCGGTCGGTTGGGCCACGTCGCGCGGCTGTGCCCAAACGGCCGCGGAGGGGCCGCATCAGCGCTAGCCGTCTCTCCGCAGCATCCAGAAGGAGCGCTCCCATCGTACCAGTCATCGTTGCCGGACAGCGATGCCAGGCCCTCGTAGATACCGGATGTGAAGAAACGATTGTGTACGCGGGCTGTGTGCCGCGCTGGGAGCGGCGCGACACCAGTATGACTGCGGTAAATGGCAGTGTGGTGCGGTGCTGTGGTACGGCCGACGTTCAATTGGAGGTGCAAGGCCGTAGAGCTGCGTTACGCGCAGTTGTGGTGCAGGAACGGCTGATGGGTGTCGATGTGTTACTCGGAATGACGGGGATAGAGGTGTTGGGGGCGTGTTTGTCCGTACGGATGTGATTCGTTTTGCAGGCCCGGATCGAGTACGGCCCGTATCGGTAGTGGCCGTTCGGTCGGATGACGGGCTGACAGGTAAACGCATCGAGACCGCCGACTTCGCCGCCGTTTTCGACGGTCATCAATGGCAGCTGAGATGGAAGTGGGCAGACGGGTCGGGTCCGGACAGGTTGACGAACTCAGTGGCCCGGTATGCGGTTCCCGCGGGCGTACGGGATCAGTTCGACGCAGAACTGAGATTGTGGATTGCCGAGGGGTGGTTGCAGCCGTATGACGCTCGTACCCACGGACCGGCGCGGGGCCTGATCCCTCTCATGGCTGTGGTGCAGAAAGCAAAAAACAAGGTGCGACCCGTGTTGGACTATCGTGAGCTCAACACCTATCTGGCACCTCACACAGCCGATGCGGACGTGTGTCACGAGCAGTTACGCAAATGGCGCCGTCACGGTGATGATGTTGCCGTGATTGACCTGCGCAAAGCGTTTTGCAGCTGCATATCGCTCCCGATTTGTGGCCGTTTCAGACTGTGATCGTGGATGGCGAGCAGTATTGTCTGACCCGGCTTGGTTTTGGTCTCAGCGTCGCGCCGCTGATCATGCGTGCCGTGGTGAGGGTTGTGCTGGACCAGGACCAGCGAATGGCTGAGACCGTGTTGCCATACGCGGACGACCTGTCGGTCAATGAGACTGCCGTCTCCTCCGTCGAGGTAATGCGTCATTTCGCCCGGTCCGGTCTGGCCTGCAAAGCTCCCGAACGCGCCGCTGACGGCGCACGGCTCCTTGGTCTCATGGTCAAAAAGGACGCTGACGGTGTCCTGCGATGGGCACGAGACGGCGCCACGCCGGCCAAACCCCCCGAGGTGTTAACACGTCGGTCGGTGTTCGCGTGGGCCGGTCAGCTCACATCGCACATGCCGATTGCGGGCTGGCTACGGCCGGCCGTCGCATGGCTGAAGCGGCTGGCCAACAAGGCGAGCACCGACTGGGACACTCCCATACGTGACGAAGCCTTGCGTATGCATGTCAAAGACGTATCGCGACGAGTTGGGTCCGCGGACCCGGCCCGCGGCCAGTGGCGTGACACCGGTAGCGCTGTCACGGTGTGGACGGACGCCAGCGCTATTGCGCGGGGTGTCGTGCTGACAGATCCGGTTACCGGTGAGACGTTGGAGGACGCGTCGTGGCTCCGGTCCGATACGGACTCCGACATGCATATTAATATGGCGGAGTTAGACGCGGCCGTGAGCGGCATCAGTATGGCCGTGGCCTGGGGCTTTACGCGAATAGATCTGCGTACGGACTCCGTTACCGTACATCGGTGGTTGACGGACGCGATTACAGGCCGGTCGCGTTTGCGGACAAAAGCGCAATCGGAAATGTTGATCCGACGTCGAGTCGCTGTGTTCCAGCAAACGGTGACTGAGTACGGCCTGCACGTGGCGATAGACCTCGTACCGTCGGACGCCAACGTGGCTGACACACTGACCCGAGTTCCGAAAGAATGGTTGCGGACGGGAGGTGGCGTCGGTGGTCCCGAGATCGTGGTCGGCGCCGTGCAGTCCCAGAGTACCGCAACTGCCGCCCAGATCACTAGCGTGCACGTCCAGACCGGGCACATGGGCGTACGGCGTACGTTGTGGTACGCGCGCCGGGAGATGCCCAACGCGCTGGTCCGACGCGCTGATGTGCGTGCCGTGGTCGCCAATTGTGACACGTGTCAATCCATCGACCCGGCCCCCAAGCGGTGGCGACACGGGGCACTGACGGTGCCAACGGATTGGACACGGCTGGCGATCGATTTGACGCACGTTGGGACGGTCACGTATTTGTCCATCATAGACTGTGGTCCGTCACGGTTCGCGCTGTGGCGCACTCTGCGCCGTGGGAATGGAGAAGAGGTCACTGCCGCTCTCGAACAGATATTTATCGAGCGAGGGGCGCCTACCGAGCTGTTGCTCGACAACGCGACCGAGTTCCGTGGTCGGACGATGCAAGTGTTCGCCGCACGATGGCGGGTAAATCTCCGTTTCCGAGCGGCGTACGAGGCCGGCGGGAACGGAGTCATAGAACGCCACCACCGCACCATTAAGGTTATGGTTGCTCGACAGCGGTGCTCGATTCAGGAGGCGGTTCACCGCTATAACGTTACGCCGCGGGGGACCGCCGAGTCTGAACGGGCACCGGCTGTCGCAACCTATAACCGAGATGTCCGAGATTTACCGATCCTGATCGATAGTACCGGGACGAGCCCCGTGAAAATAGACGAAAGGAGGGTTACTGGGGAGCGCGCCAGTACTGACTGGCGGGTGGGCGACAGCGTGTGGGTACGTCGACGGGGTCACACGCGGTGCGCGGCACGGTCGAAGCCAGGCCTGGTGACGCAGGTAATATCCGCCCAAACGGTGGAGGTGGACGGTGTACCGTTACACGTCCGTAACCTGCGGCCTCGTCTGGCGGGCAACATAGCGACTCGTGCGCAGCCGCCGCGCCCCGCCGACGATGACGTGGCCTATCACGTGCCCCCGACGGAGCAGCCCGTCACCGTCGGCACCGTTCCATGTGACGCTGTCGAACCGCCAAAACAGGAAGCGCGCGATGATGACGAGTTGGTGGACACGCCGGTAAGTGCACGCGATGACGGAATGGGAGCACTGGTGGAGGCAGCTGCCGACAAGGAGCATGGTGAGGAACCGCCGGGGCTCCCTGGAGAGCGGTTGTCACCATTTAGCAACAAAAACAGGTACGCTGTGCTAACTGATGACGACGCGGGCGATGGCGACAATGAACGGGCTGCGCCCCGTCGGAGTGAACGGGTGCGTCGTCCTCCGCCGACCATGTACGGAGCAGAGGTTAGCTCGGACATGTTGAGTCGTGGGGTGTCGGTGCGACGGCCGCCGCGCCGTAAATAAGTGGCACCTTAGTGCCAGGTGGAGGTGTGGTGGTGTATCGTGTTGTAATGTATGTCTGCCTATGTACGTGTGAGCCGAGCTGGTGAGCCGGTGAAGGGGAGGGGGAAGGGGCCGCCGATCGGCGCCGGTCTGTCGCGCGGGGTTCCGGCGAGTGACTCATGCGATGAGTCACGATCACGCGCCGTTTCCGAACCTGAAACCCCTCTGACTCAGCCGACGTGTTGAGATGGCCCCCGGTCGAGCCGGGGGCAGTCTGCTGCCAGGTCCGGCAATATACGGGTGCGGATGGCTCCAAGTTTTTTCCTAAAGTTTACACACCTAGTTTACCATTTTTTTCCCGGTTTTGGGGGCCCGGGGGGGGGGGCCCCCCCATTTTTTTTTTAGTCCCCCCCGCAACACTACCAGCTGAGCGACCCTGGTATCATCTATCAAGCGGTCTTTGGTACCTTGGATAGAGGCATCAGATAATGTGTAGCCTACTGGCTAGTGTCATATAGGGCCAAATAATTGTGCGACCAAACAGTGCTTCAGTTTGCAAATTAAGTTTGAAACTTGAACAAGATCGACTTAACAAAATCAGCTTGAATTTTCCGAAGGTGTTCTCACTACAGATATGCTTGTATCTTGCATGCCCAGTCGCAAGCGAAAGTCAAAATGCTTCGGCTTTATGTTCATTTATTGGTATCACATCACGTTAACATACCTGCAAGGTGCACAATGTCAATACGGGGGCATCTTCCCTCAAAGTATTACCGGTATCGGTAATCAGAGCAGTGGTGCATCCATAGTCATAGTCATAGTCATAGTCATAGTCATAGTCGTATATTGAGTTCTCCATATTCATGGCTTTTCAGCACTCACGTCAATACATGGTTCAATAAAAAAAGAAATTATAATTGTAGTGGAGAATACCCCCTCGCAGCTTTGCAATAGGAGCCGTCTGTGTATCACGTGCCGGCGGCGGCGGCGAGCCGGCCGGCGGGGGCCAGGGGCCTCAGTGGAGCTGAGATGTTTGACCAGTGAGGGCGTGGCTGTGTGCCGCGAGGTGTCTGTGGGTGTTTCCGTGGCTGTGTGCCGCGAGGTGTCTGTGGGTGTTTTGGACATAGCATCAGAGCAATAATATTTCGTCTTGACGTGGACTGTATCGGAAAAGGACAAGGACGCTACAAGCTATTTCGGCAATATGGCGGAAAAGGACCTGGCTACAGACGTCCGATTGATACCGGAATTCGATGGCGTGACGCAGGTCGTGAGCGAGTGGCTGGATAAATTCGAACTGGTGTGCAAGTTGCGGGACAGAAAAGAGCTTGCTTCCATCGTTCCTCTGAGACTGACTGGTGGAGCGTTCGCAGTGTATCAACAGCTAAGTGATGCGGACAAAGCCATTTACGAAAGGGTGAAAGCTGCTCTGCTTTCTGCTTTCGCTGTGGACAAATACTGTGCGTATGAGCAGTTTATCACCCGTAAGCTGCGGAGTGGAGAGGCGGTTGATGTATACCTGGCGGATCTGCGGCGCCTGGCCTCCCTGTTTGGCGGCATGTCCGACGGTGGGCTGGCCTGCGCCTTCGTCGCTGGTCTGCCGGACGCTGTCCGCCGCGCGCTGAGAGCCAGCTCACGCATGGAGAACATGGGTCTGAGCGAGCTGTTGACCCGCGCCCGCGCAGTGATGGTGGAAGAAGACGTCGGCATTGCGGCTGCAGCTGTCTCTGCAACACGCCCCGTACGCACTACCATGCCGGCAGATACTCCAGCTGCTGGTGTAGTATGTTACTCCTGTGGGCAGCCCAACCACATCGCTCGCGACTGCAGGGGAGGACGCCGGGCGCGCGGAGGCGGCGTACGCGGCAACAGGCGCTGTTTCCGGTGTAACCGGTCGGGCCACGTCGTCGCCTGCTGCCCGGAAAACGGCGATGGAGAGGCGGAATCAGCGTCAGCCTCCTCTCCAGCTCAGCAGTGAGAGGCGCTCTACCGGTGGTTCGTCTCACCGTGGACGGTGCAAGCTGTGACGCTCTAGTGGACACCGGCTGCACTCAGAGCATTGCCCACGTCTCTATGTGCCCTCGCTGGAACAAACAGGACGTCAGTGTGATGACTGTGAGCGGTGAGAGGCACCGGTGCGAGGGGACAGGCAATGTATGTGTCCAGCTGCGGTCGGGGGCCTCGGCATTCGTGGATGTGCTTGTGGTGTCTACCAAGCCACTGAACTTCAGTTTTATTCTCGGAATGAATGCGGTGACTGTGTTTCGCGGTGTGACAGTACGCGCGCCGGGTAATGTGCAGTTCGGCGTGGACAATTCAGTGCCGGGGCCGAGTAGTGAGCGGTGCGGAATGGATGACTCACAGCCGGGGCGGACTTCGGCCGTGTCGTATGGCTCGGCGGCGCTACCTTTGGCGCGGAGCTGAGACGGACGGTGTCAGGTCGCCGCCAGTCCCCCTGCGGAGTGATGACGAGGCCACTGGTGTCAGCTCGCAGCGCGGCACCGGAACCGATGACTCACCTCGGGACAGACTGGCTGTTGCAGCAGGCTGCAAGCGGACTGCAGCAGCCTACGAGCCGACTACGGCAGCCTGTGAGCGAACGCCAGTGTCTGGCTGCAGCACGGTCGTGGAGGAGAAAGACTATGTGCTTAATTACAATGCAGTCGATAAAAAGTGGACCGTGACCTGGAAGTGGTCAGGGTCAGAGCAGCCTCAGTTAGTGAACACAGTGGAGGAGTACCGGATCCCGCCAGAGGCCCAGCACGAATATGAGTGCGAGCTGTCCCAATGGGTGTCTGATGGCTGGCTGGCGCCGTATGACAAACAGCTGCACGGGCCAGTCAAAGGTACGATACCATTGATGGCCGTAGTGCAGCGCAACAAAAAGAAAGTCAGGCCGGTTCTCGACTTCCGTGAACTGAACTCTCACCTCAGTCCGCACACGGCTGACGCGGATGTCTGTGGTGAAAAAGTTCGCGAGTGGCGCCGCCGGGGACGGGAAGTCGCACTGATGGACCTTCGAAAGGCCTACCTGCAAGTACATGTGCACCCGTCCTTGTGGGCTTACCAGACCGTAGTGTTCCGTGGCCAGCGGTACTGCCTCACGAGACTGGGATTCGGTTTGAGTGTGGCGCCGCTGGTCATGAAGAAGGTCCTCAGCACCGTGCTGAGCTGGGATGACCGCATCAACCGCGCGTCTTCGCCCTACCTGGATGACGTTTGGGTAGATGAGAGCGTAGCCTCAGCAGCAGAGGTGGAGAGCCACCTCCGCAGCCACGGCCTGGTGTGTAAGCCCCCTGAGCGTGTGTCGGAGGGAGCCCGTGTGCTCGGCATGCGGGTCTGGGGGAGCGGCGTGGTCTTCTCTGGGCACGCGACAACGACATCGACGAGCTGCCGCAGCGGCTCACCAGGCGAACCATCTTCTCGCTGTGCGGCCGCCTGACGAGCCACCTGCCTGTCTGTGGGTGGCTGCGCGTGGCAGCGTCGTATTTGAAGCGGCGAGCCAACGCGCTGACCAGTGGATGGGATGATGAGGTGACTGACCCGGAGCTGCGGGCGATGGTCGCTGAGACGTTCGCGCGTGTAAGGACCGCTGACCCGGCGAGGGGTCGCTGGGATGTGACAGGAGATGAAGCCGTCATCTGGGTCGATGCCAGCTCGCTCGCGCTCGGAGCCGCGCTGGAGGTGGACGGCGAGGTTGTCGAAGACGGATGCTGGCTGCGCCCAAGCGAGAGCGCGCATATCAACATGGCCGAACTGGATGCCGTGATTCGCGGTATAAATCTGGCCGTCAGCTGGAGCATGCAGAAACTGACGCTGATGACTGACTCACGGACTGTCTACCACTGGCTGACGGACATGCTGTCGGGCGCGTCGCGCCTGAGAACAAAAGCTGCCAGTGAAATGCTGATCCGCCGACGGCTGGAAATAGTGAAGAACATCGTGACTGAGTATGGCCTGCAGCTGGACGTCCAGTTCGTCCCGTCGGCCGAAAACCGGGCTGATGCACTGACCAGGGTGCCGAGGAAGTGGCTGGCGTCAGCTGGCAACCTGCCAGTGTGTGGAGCCGCTGCTGCATCAGCTCCGGAGCCGCCGACACCTGAGGACATCGCAGCTGTCCACCACACTAGTGGACATCCGGGCATCAAGCGCACCCTGATCATCTGCCGGAGGCTGTACCCATCAGTCACCAGGCAACAAGTGCGGAGTGTCGTGCGAGAGTGTCCGGCCTGCCAGTCGATCGACCCGGCGCCCGCCAGGTGGCAAAGAGGGTCACTGGGGGGTCTCTGAGTGCTGGAGTAGGGCCAGCATGGACATCTGCCATGTAGGTGACCAGCACTACCTGACGATGACTGATTGTGGTCCCTCCCGGTACACGATCTGGAGACGCCTCAGGGGCCAGGACTCAGCTAGTGTTATCGGGCAGTTAGAGTCGATATTTCTCGAACGTGGTGCGCCCAAGGAACTCCTGACGGACAATGCTGCCAGCTTCCGAAGTGCAGCATTCTGTGAGTTTGCCAGTCGATGGGGGATGGTGGTCAGGTATCGTTGCGCACACGTTCCATCCGGCAACGGGGTTTCAGAGCGGTGTCATCGATCAGTAAAGACGATAGTAGCGCGTAAGCGCTGCTCAGTGTCAGAGGCTGTCTATCGCTACAACGTGATGCCAAAGAGTAGCGACTCCGCCTCCTCCCCTGCCAACCAGCTGTTCAGGTATGAGGTCAGGCTGCTTGATATTGACGGCGTGGCAGAATGTGATTCACCCGCAGTCGGACGGCGTTGTTACAGTGTGGGTGATCGAGTCTGGGTCCGACACCCGAGTCGGCGCTGTGATGTACCTAGTGCTGTCGGTACGGTGACTAGAGTGATTTCTGAACAGAACGTCGAAGTGGATGGGATGTCCCGCCACGTGCGTGATTTGCGGCTGGTTACGCCATCGCCACCAGTCCCGGAAGTGCCAGAAGGCAGAGATGCTGTCAGTGCTGATGACGATGATGATGACGAGAGCTTGATTGTTGAAGTGCCAGCCGCTGTGGATAGGCCGAGAGTGGACGATGTAGTTGAGCGTGATGACGGCGAGCAGGAGAGGATGCCGCGGCGTGGTGAGAGGGAGAGAAGGCAGACGCAATTATTTCAGTATAGTGATCTACTTTAGGATCAGGGAGGAGTGTAGTGGAGAATACCCCCTCGCAGCTTTGCAATAGGAGCCGTCTGTGTATCACGTGCCGGCGGCGGCGGCGAGCCGGCCGGCGGGGGCCAGGGGCCTCAGTGGAGCTGAGATGTTTGACCAGTGAGGGCGTGGCTGTGTGCCGCGAGGTGTCTGTGGGTGTTTTGGACATAGCATCAGAGCAATAATATTTCGTCTTGACGTGGACTGTATCGGAAAAGGACAAGGACGCTACAATAATTATGAAAAAACACCATATAACACAAAACGTGAATGGAAAAAAAGATAAAATTATAAAACGTGCCATAAAATACGCCCCTGAGCATCAACCCTATTATTCTAAGTGCTGGCCGCCCAATACAGAAAGCTGCGCCTCGCAGCTTCCGTATTAATGCGGGGCAGCTCTTATTTATTCGCGTCAGTTCTTCGAGTGCTCCTACTGAAGATTTCGGGGCGGAGCTTAATACTGTTAGCCAATGTAAGGGGGTCAGATGTTGCAAGCAGTCCTCCAACCATGGCCAAATCGCGCTGCTGAAGCATGTTGTCGAACTTCAGCCAATCCAGGGCCTCTAGCGTCGCTGTAATGTGCTCTCGTCGACTTAAGTCAGAGACTATGCGTACGCCGAACTAGATGACCTTTTGAATTCGGTGTTTATGAGTTGTGTTGCAGCTCACCAAACAGTCGTATTGTAATATATGGGGAAAAACAATGCTTGAACCAATAACTTTTTCGATTCGGAGGGAATTTTGTGTCGTAATTTTGATAGCCCGACGAGAACACCGTAGCAGCGGCGAGTTACTTGGGATACCTGTTTTTCCCATGGCAAAGCTGAATCTACATAGATGCCGATAATTTTGGCGTGGGGCGAGGGCTTGATTTCGTTGTCTCCAAATGTGATAGAGAAGTTTTCGCCCAGTTTCAGACCCCGATATATTCCAGCTCCGTTTTGTTAGGGTTGATTTTGAGCCGAATTTGGGTAAACCAAGTTAGAGCCATACTCAAGGTGTGCTCTACTCGTTGTTTTAATACTTCCAAATTTGCCGGGGCGTCTGAGTCCAAAAATTGCGCATCATCATCGTAGGCGACTTGTTTTCCGTCTGGGAGATGAGATCCAATGTCGTTGGTGAAAATGAAATATAATTTTTGGCCACATAGAGAACCTTGAATCACACCGTGGGTCACTAGTAGCGCCTCAACGGAGATGCCCTGAATTTTCTGAGTTCGACCATGCAGCCAATCCCTAAGCCAATGCTCATCAATGCCGTACCAGCCCATCTTGTCTAACAGCCGACCGTGTTCCACAGTGTCAAACGCACGAGACGAACGCTAGAGGTCATCCTCAGCATTTCAATAGTTATTCCATCATTGCTACAAGCACGCGAATTCCCAATGGTCTTAAGCGCAGATGAAAGTTCGGGAAGCGTCACAGTCCTAACTCTCTAAATGCACTACTGCACACGCGAGGCGGCCGTTGGTACAGTGGCTCCCCTTGCGGAGCAGCAGCCAGGGCAGTGGCTACATCTGCACCGGCGCTGACGAAATGTCGGTTCAGCGTCTTCCTCCCAGCAGGGTCGCTGTGTGCTGGTGTGTCCATTCTGGGCTCCGGTTTCTTAGATGCCAGCAGGAAACGCCGAACGTTTGTCCAGGTTTTCGTCATATAATTTCGGTAGGAAAGAGCGTAAAACTCTGAACAGGCTATGTACTGTGCCCATTTGACCGCGTTTCGGCTGTCCTTGTACATCTGCTGTATCGTCACGTTTTCTGGATCCTGGTCCCTGGCCTCACGCGCTCGGTCACGACTCGGCATAGAGTTTCTGAGCTCCTCGTTGTCGTGTAGCCACGGGCATGGCGGGTGTTTGAGTTTGACATCCCGGAGAGGAATGTGTACGTCAATCCGGGGCTGCCATACAGCAGGCCAAGCGTCCCACTTCTCCGCGGTTGTTTCAGTAGTGCAAACTTGACCCCAGTCGATGACAAGTTTACACAAGTCATCCAGGGTGGGCAGGGGTGGGGGATTGGGCTGGGGGATAGGATGGGGGTGAGGGTGGGGAGGCCGTAGCTCCTTGCGATATGCTTGGCCTCTGTATGGACACTAGCAGTTGTTCTCTGTGCTTCAAAAGCGTCAGCCCATACTCTACAAAAATTGTGGCCACCCTATTTCTTTTGATTCCTTTGGAATACCACTCGTTGCTTGCACCTACACTTGGAAAGATGGATGTCGCCACACCTCTCCTACGACTTTCCGCTAACCTACCTATTAAAGCCTTGTACTCATCTATTATCTCCTCTGCTCTTTCTTTGCCTACATCATTAACACCCACATGCACGGCTACCATAGTTCCCTCACTACTTGCCTGAATAACCCTTTCTAGCCTCATCTCAACATCCTTCACTTGGGCACCTGTGAAGCAGACTCGAGTCCATCTGTCTGGATTTCTACCACAAAAGGCACGATCGCATGATATGCATACCTAACCGTCGATTCCTCTTTAACAAGAACCTTACTCTCATTATTTTTAGCCACCTGTCCACTCACACCTCCATCTCAACCGGCATTATTTCCCTGCCATAACAAAGCCTCAAACATAGCATGTGGCTACATGCCTGAGTCAACTTTCCTCAATGATATCCTAGTGCTCCTACGTCTAGTCACCCTCTACCCTCTACTACTATCCCTGGCCTCACTACTGCTGTCTCCTTCGCTAGCATTCATGCGTCTGACTCACCTGACTAGCATGGCCTAAACTGATGCTAATCGAAAGTTTAGGTTGCCATCAATACACAGACACAACGCAGGAAGCACACACCCTTCCGGTCAGATTGTCGAACTTAGGGGGCTAGGCTCATTTTTGGTGAGTTTAACCCGCTTAAATACATAAAGACATAAAGACATGAAAACATCAGTGCAACTATGAGCCACAAGGTCCCTTCTTGGTTGCACTCTAGACACTCAACCAGTTGCCCACCAAATTCGTGATCAGCCCTTCCTGGGATTCTGAAAAAAAAACAAACCCTCTATTCTTATAATGATTGTCTATGCTGTTTTTAAACATGTTCAGTGCGCTGCTACTTGCAATGGTTTCTGGCAGCTGGTTGCAATGTTCTCCTACCCTGTTGGTGAAGAAAGACTGTCTTAACCTCGTCCTCCTGTGATAAAGTTTAATTTTTGTATTGATTACCTCTAATTGCCTCATTTTTGTTAAGTTCAAACATTTCCATGATATATCCTTCTTCCTGACCATGAACAAATTTTAAGATCTCGATGAGATCTTCTTCCAGCCTTCTATATCTATGTGATAACATATTAAATGTCTTCAATCTTTCCTTATATTCTAGGTTGCTTATACCATTCACCATTTATGTAGCCCTCTTTTGTACCCTCTCTCTAAAAGCCAACACACTTTTTCATAACTAGGAGACCAAGCTTGGACACATTATTCCAAATGTGGCTTGGCATACCCACAGTAAAGCTTTCTAATGACTTCCTCACCTTCCTATTTATTTCCACAATCAGTGCCTTCTTCCTGGGTTCTTTGGTCTGTTCTGATGCCCCCAATTTTGTGTTCAGAATAACACCTAAGTCCTTCTGCTGAGTCACCGATAGTACTTCGCCACCCATCAAGTATGGAACTTTCATATGCTGCCTACCTGCACGCATGATTTTGCGCTTATCAAAATTACATTAAATTTCCCATTTCTTTCGGACTACTTCATAAGTTCGTCTTAGTCTTTCTCCGGCGTAATATGCTCATTGTGCCCTGTTATTACTCTAAATACCTTCAAAACATCAGCAAATGTCAAAACCCTACTGCTTAGGCCACTTCCAATGTCATTTACAAATATAATGAATAATAGTGACCCCAGTACTGACCCCTGGGGGACTACACTGAGAACATTTTGTCATGATGGCTTTGTACCATTTAGCATCACTCTCTGCTGTCTATCTGAAAGCCACAAATCCATCAATTTGAGGATGCTACCTGTAATACCATGGACCCGAAGCTGCATCATTAACCGTTTATGGAATACCTTGTCAAAGGCCACCTGAAGTCAAGATATGCTACATCAACCTGATTTCCCTGATCAAATTGTTCTGAAGCGAAATTTAAAAAATCAAAGAGATTTGTTAGGCATGATCGCCCTTTTCTAAACCCATGCTGAGTATCTTGAATCAATCTGTTTCCTTCCAGATAACTAACTATTACATCCTTGATCATTTATTCGAGCAGACTAGGGATGTGAGGCTTACTGGCCTATAGTTTTCAACTTTCTCTCTTTCTTCTTTCTTGCAAACAGGAGCTACATTTGTCCTTTTGCAATCTGTTGAGAATTTACTTTGTGAAACTGATCCCAAAAATATTATGCTAAGTGTAAATGCCAGTTCATTTTCAGCTTCCCGGAATACTCTAGCATAGATTTCATCCGGTCCTCCTGCCTTGTTTGGCCTTATTTTCCCGATATGATTTAAAACTATCATTAAAATCAACATCGTTTACCCAATCACATGTTGCTGAACTGTGGTGTACGGTTGGCAGATTAGTCATATCTTCCAATGTAAACACTAATTTAAATTGCTTGCTCAGCTCCTCTGCCATCTCACCATCCTCCACAATATAGTCCCATTTACTTCCAGGGGACCAATTGTGCTAGAAACTTTACTCAGCTTGTAGAAACTAAAGAACTTTTTGCTGTCCCTATCACAGTTCCTAGACAAATTTAATTATTTTGTTCGCTTTGCTGCTCTGGTTTTCTGCTTCGCAGAGTCTCTAGCTTTTTAATACGACCTTATATGTACGATATTTGAAGCTTCCTTGAACATTCTAAATGCAGCTTGCTTAGCCTTAATTGCTTTGATCAAATCTGCCGTAAACCATGCTTACGCTTAACCACACTCATCGAGGTAGGTAGCTTTTCACCCGCTCTGGACGCCTTGGGATGACCCAGGATGCAAGAGATGATTAGGGAAATAGTTGCATGAAAGTGGTCAATGCCTGGCGTTCCGAGACCGACCCGTCGCGATGCGCTCCATTTCTATGCCACGTGCCAGTGTGTATATGTCCCGTCTAATCACACCAAGCTCGTCACTGCGAGCGTGGTGTAAACCCCTGGACGTGATGTAACCCCTGGACGTGATGTAACCCCTGGACGTGATGTAACCCTGGACGTGATGTAACCCCTGGACGTGATGTAACCCTGGACGTGCTGTAACCCCTGGACGTGATGTAACCCCTGGACGTGATGTAACCCCTGGACGTGATGTAACCCCTGGACGTGATGTAACCCCTGGACGTGATGTAACCCCTGGACGTGATGTAACCCCTGGACGTGATGTAACCCCTGGACGTGATGTAAGCCCTGGACGTGATGTAACCCCTGGACGTGATGTAACCCCTGGACGTGATGTAACCCCTGGACGTGATGTAACCCCTGGACGTGATGTAACCCCTGGACGTGCTGTAACCCCTGGACGTGATGTAACCCCTGGACGTGATGTAACCCCTGGACGTGATGTAACCCCTGGACGTGATATAACCTGCCAACGGCGGAGCCATCGTGCACCTCGAATGACGTTTTCAAGGCGGGTTTGAAAGCTATGATAGACGAAAAACCGTCACAAAAAGAATTATCTTTGTTATCTGCTTGTTTTATTTACCTTGGCAATTGGAACCACCAAATAACCTTGTTCATCTGTGTGGGGCTCTATAGACTTTCATCCGTATATATGCCCATGGTATAACGGCATAATATATTAACAAATCATGTTCGTATGAACGGTTGGATGAGTGAATGGAACGAATAATTGCACACATTCCCATGGTCACGCGAGACTCGAGCTCACTTCCGACCACGGATGACCGCATGACCAGTGCTGCATCTCGTCGCTACCTGGGACATACAACATGATAATGCTCTGGGACGTAAATTATTCATTTATGTGCTTCCGACCCATTAACGGGAGCACAATCTCGCACGCACCGCCCCATTCCGTGCTAATGTGTGTGACCAACGGCCGCAGCAAAAAGCGCAAGTAACTGACCGGACGGCACCTCTGACGGCACCTCTGACGGCACCTCTGACGGCACCAACTGACCGGACAGCACCTCTGACGGCACCTCTGACGGCACCTCTGACGGCACCAACTGACCGGACGGCACCTCTGACGGCACCTCTGACGGCACCTCTGACGGCACCTCTGACGGCACCAACTGACCGGACAGCACCTCTGACGGCACCTCTGACAGCACCTCTGACGGCACCTCTGACGGCACCTCTGACGGCACCTTTGACGGCACCTCTGACGGCACCTCTGACGGCACCTCTGACGGCACCTCTGACGGCACCTCTGACGGCACCTCTGACGGCACCTCTGACGGCACCCTGACCGGCACCTCTGACGGCACCTCTGACGGCACCTCTGACGGCACCAACTGACCGGACGGCACCTCTGACGGCACCTCTGACGGCACCTCTGACGGCACCAACTGACCGGACGGCACCTCTGACGGCACCTCTGACGGCACCTCTGACGGCACCAACTGACCGGACGGCACCTCTGACGGCACCGCTGACGGCACCTCTGACGGCACCTCTGACGGCACCTCTGACGGCACCTCTGACGGCACCTTTGACGGCACCTCTGACGGCACCTCTGACGGCACCAACTGACCGGACGGCACCTCTGACGGCACCTCTGACGGCACCTCTGACGGCACCTCTGACGGCACCTCTGACGGCACCTCTGACGGCACCTCTGACGGCACCTCTGACGGCACCTCTGACGGCACCTCTGACGGCACCAACTGACCGGACGGCACCTCTGACGGCACCTCTGACGGCACCTCTGACGGCACCTCTGACGGCACCAACTGACCGGACGGCACCTCTGACGGCACCTCTGACGGCACCTCTGACGGCACCTCTGACGGCACCAACTGACCGGACGGCACCTCTGACGGCACCTCTGACGGCACCAACTGACCGGACGGCACCTCTGACGGCACCAACTGACCGGACGGCACCTCTGACGGCACCAACTGACCGGACGGCACCTCTGACGGCACCAACTGACCGGACGGCACCTCTGACGGCACCAACTGACCGGACGGCACCTCTGACGGCACCAACTGACCGGACGGCACCTCTGACGGCACCAACTGACCGGACGGCACCTCTAGGACATTATTCTGCTTGCTGCTCCAACATTTATTCCATGACACACACGTGGCACATCATGGCGCGGCGTTGTACCCGAGGGCACGGCTGTTTTCCAACGTTCGGCGGCTCCACATCGACAGCAGCCCAGGTCCGGTCGCGACACTTGTTTCGGCTAGCGGTACATACCGTCGCGATCGCGCAGTTTCCGACAATCGCGCGAAATGGCCGGAACCGGCCGGTCGCGCGGCCACTTGGCCTTCCTTCCTGGCCGCGTCCGTTACGGCAGCGGCGGTGCGAGCGGCGCTCTCCGAGCTGGCCATTGCCCTGAGTTGGCTGGTCTGGCCGGTGACACATTGGCTGCGCCGCTTTTGCGGCGGCGCGCCGGAAGATGACGCACGCGGAGGCTTCCTGGGGCGGGCGGGGCGACAATCACATGACCGGCCGTCGGTCCAGTGTGGAGGGGTGGCACGATTGGTGACCCAGACTTCCGCCCATTACGCTGCTGGCTGTCCCCGCAGGTGGAGCACGAGGCAGCCGCGTAAATTTCGGCACAGACCGCCGCCGGCAGGTCGCCACCCCTGGCGGATATCGCCGACAGACCACCGCCTGTGGCGGATATCGCCGACAGACCACCGCCTGTGGCGGATATCGCCGACAGACCACCACCCCTGGCGGATATCGCCGACAGACCACCGCCTGTGGTTGATATCGCCGACAGACCACCGCCTGTGGCGGATATCGCCGACAGACCACCACCCCTGGCGGATATCGCCACACACCACCACCCCTGGCGGATATCGCCGACAGACCACCGCCTGTGGCGGATATCGCCGACAGACCACCGCCTGTGGCGGATATCGCCGACAGACCACCGCCTGTGGTGGAATCGCCGACAGACCACCGCCTGTGGCGGATATCGCCGACAGACCACCGCCTGTGGCGGATATCGCCGACACACCACCACCTGTGGCGGATATCGCCGACAGACCACCGCCTGTGGCGGATATCGCCGACACACCATCACCTGTGGCGGATATCGCCACACACCACCACCTGTGGAGGATATCGCCACAAACCACCACCTGTGGCGGATATCGCCGACAGACCACCGCCTGTGGCGGATATCGCCGACAGACCACCGCCTGTGGAGGATATCGCCACACACCACCGCCTGTAGTGGATATCGCCACACGCCACCACCTGTGGCGGATATCGCCACACACCACCACCTGTGGCGGATATCGCCACACACCACCACCTGTGGCGGATATCGCCACACACCACCACCTGTGGCGGATATCGCCACACACCACCACCTGTGGCGGATATCGCCGACAGACCACCGCCTGTGGCGGATATCGCCGACAGACCACCGCCTGTGGCGGATATCGCCACACACCACCGCCTGTGGCGGATATCGCCGACACACCATCACCTGTGGCGGATATCGCCGACAGACCACCGCCTGTGGCGGATATCGCCGACAGACCACCGCCTGTGGTGGAATCGCCGACAGACCACCGCCTGTGGCGGATATCGCCGACAGACCACCGCCTGTGGCGGATATCGCCGACACACCACCACCTGTGGCGGATATCGCCGACAGACCACCGCCTGTGGCGGATATCGCCGACACACCATCACCTGTGGCGGATATCGCCACACACCACCACCTGTGGAGGATATCGCCACACACCACCACCTGTGGCGGATATCGCCGACAGACCACCGCCTGTGGCGGATATCGCCGACAGACCACCGCCTGTGGAGGATATCGCCACACACCACCGCCTGTAGTGGATATCGCCACACGCCACCACCTGTGGCGGATATCGCCACTCACCACCACCTGTGGCGGATATCGCCGACAGACCACCGCCTGTGGCGGATATCGCCGACAGACCACCGCCTCTGGAGGATATCGCCACACACCACCGCCTGTAGTGGATATCGCCGACACACCACCACCTGTGGCGGATATCGCCGACAGACCACCGCCTGTGGCGGATATCGCCGACAGACCACCACCCCTGGCGGATATCGCCGACAGACCACCGCCTGTGGCGGATATCGCCGACAGACCACCACCCCTGGCGGATATCGCCCCACACCACCACCCCTGGCGGATATCGCCGACAGACCACCACCTGTGGCGGATATCGCCACACACCACCACCTGTGGCGGATATCGCCACACACCACCACCTGTGGCGGATATCGCCGACACACCACCACCTGTGGCGGATATCGCCGACACACCACCACCTGTGGTGGATATCGCCACACACCACCGCCTGTGGCGGATATCGCCACACACCACCACCTGTGGCGGATATCGCCACACACCACCACCTGTGGTGGATATCGCCACACACCACCGCCTGTGGCGGATATCGCCGACAGACCACCGGCTGTGGCGGATATCGCCATACACCATCACCTGTGGCGGATATCGTGGTCGCGGTAGCTCAGTTGTTAGAGCGTCGGACTCTTGACCCGAAGATTCGCTGCCCCGGTAGCTTAGTTGGTTAGAGCGCTGGCCTGCGCTGGTCTCCCCTGTCCTGGCAAGGCAGGGTTCGAGTCGCTTCGTGCGCTTGCATTTAGCCCCCGGCCAGGAGTGTCAGTTGGCAGCTGACCCGATAAGGCCGGGGTCGAGCTACCGGGCGGCCGTGTCTGTGCAATGACGGCACGTTAAACTTTCGGTCTAAATTCCGCCGTTGAACTGAAATTCATGGATCGGGTGATAGGGCCAATGTTCACGCAACAAGCTCTGCTTAGCTATATAATCCTGGTTCCTAAAGCCACCCCAGCAACAACTCGGGTTATCGTTTTTAAAGAAAACAAAAATTGTGGGTTCGAATCTCACAACCAGCTTCGTTTACTGAGTTCACCCGTGACCAATCGGCGTGAAAGGTTGGTGACGCTATATAACCTAGCAGTTGAATGCGTGGTAAAAGAACCAAAGGTTCTTCAAAAGTTCTGGCGGATATCGCCGACACTTCCGACATTCGTTTCCTACCTAATGTACTCCATAACCTTTTGGACGGTGTGCACATAACGTCCCTCTTCACTCAACGCGTTTCAGGTCGCCGCACACACCAATATTATTTACTGCGCATACCCAAGGCCGTGTGCTTACGGGTTCGAGCTGCCTGGTTGGACGCCTGCCTGCCGTTATCTGTGAACCAATGTCTTTCCTCTTGTCCGCATGCTGACATTTTTCAGTCTCGAGAGTATATTCAGCATGAGATGCGTGTATTTTTAATGAGTGAAAGGGCGATTCTGTCTTGAAGCTTGGCATCATTAACATGCTTGACGTATTGTCGTGTATATTGGTATTGTTATGCTTTTATGTGTGTTTATGAAATGGTATCCGTAGCTACCATTGACCTGTGGATGCTTCTTCTAATAAACAATAAACAGGCGCTTGTGGCTGTTCTGAACACTGTTCTACTCTCACCGACCTGGGCACTGCTGGCGGGGAGAATCTGAACTGAGTGCACGGATCAGCTTCATGGCTTCGCAAGGTTGCTGGGACACTAAACTAGATCAATATATGATTATTGGAGTGTGAGCTACCGCACGGAACACCGGAAGGTGAGCGGAAGGCGTCAGCCAGCCGGCTAACTCAACTCAAGCTTCCGTTCTCCAACACTCAGAGAGAGAGAAGAGAACAAAATTCTTAGCCGCCTGTTGAGGATGTAGCGTTTTAGACGTGTTGGTATTTTTGACATCTCGTGTCCGAGGTTGTACCGCTTGTTAGGGATCTGCTCAGATCGGCTAGCTGCTTTTCATGAGTTAAGCGCGTTGGTGGACCGTGTGGCCGCCACTGCATGGTGTTGTTTCGCTATTATTGGTGTACGTCTTTCTCGGATAGCCGACAGTGTGAGTTGTATGTGTAGGCGCATCGCCACGGTAGTACGGCTCGTGTTCCAAGCGCTGAGTTGATGCGTTCGAGCGTTAAAAGTTGGCCAGGTCGCTGATTCGGGACCTGGCCAACTTCAACTGCTCTATTATACGTCATTCTCATTGTGGCTTCCGGCGCGAGCGACAACGCTCTTCACGACTCGACAGTTCTTCAGTGAGATTGCTTTAAGTGTTATAGTTATTTATTTCCTATCGGCGCGCGACGTGTTGTTCTTTGCAAGTGCCATCAGTGCCCTATCCACAATCGAAAGTTACCCTTACCCGCGGGTAAGTACCTCGAGCGACAATGGGAAAAAGTAATAGTTACCGTTGCCCTCTGGGTATTTACCTTTGCCTTAAATGGTGGATACGAGGATGGTAGTGGGTGCAAACATTAAAAGCTAAAATGGCCTGAAACGCTATGACACATTATCTTTTAAGACAAAGTAGACATTAGGTTGTGGAAAGCTTTGCAAAATTTTGGAATCGGCTTCTGATCGTAGTTATCAGGCATCCGAACAACGCACAAAGCATCTGCAGCTGCCCTGCACGATGTTATTAGCTGTGTTTTGCGGTGTAATGGTGGCCTGTCAGAAGGAGGAACTAATTCAGAATGAGGGCTTAAGTCAGA
Organism: Imbricaverruca yamaguchii; assembly: GCA_034440575.1. Lineage (NCBI taxonomy): Eukaryota > Metazoa > Arthropoda > Thecostraca > Neoverrucidae > Imbricaverruca > Imbricaverruca yamaguchii. The sequence continues at coordinate 31,135 of JAOTOL010001470.1, read as the reverse complement.
ATGAGGATTCGGTGTTAAAGGTATGTTCGGTGTTCCATGCATACAGATATCATATTATTTCTCCAGGAGGAAGGGGCACGTAAAGGAAAAGTGATTTTATTTCTGCGGAGTTTTACAAACATAGGGGCCCGCTCCAAAGTAAGTGCATGTTTTCCGCAGACTTTTGAAAAACATGCGTGGGACCCACTTGCCAGGGGGCCCGCTCCCCATCCCTGTCCCCCCCCCCCCCCGCAACTGAAATTCTGGTGGCGCCACTGTGGGGGGGGGGGGCATTGTGTCGCGATGACTGACGTGCTCCCGACCTGAGCGGTGCCTACCTTTTCACCACAACGTGTTCTTTATCGCTACATCTTCACTGTATCCTACTAGAGTGTGACTTGCAGATCTAAAAGCATTTCATATAATTACGACGGCATAAGAATAGCCGTGGGCATTTAAGACGATCTGTCTGTATATACAAACGCAGATACAAGTTGTCTTGGGCGTAGCAGACATCACTGACACCACTAGAGTGATGCAATATGGTCAAAGTATACATTAATTTCATATTGCATAGCGAGCTTCAAGCTTTGGTAGTGAGGAGACGTGGTCAAAAGACAAATAGTATACAGTGTTTTTACCCTAACTCAAAGGCATTGCACGGATATTTCTTTAAGCAGGCATTGTGTTTCAGCACTAAAATGACTTAAGGCAGAATTTGCGTTCCATCACAGCATTCGAAGGTAATCCACTCATCATTGGTTCTGGCTACATGAGTGAATGCTGACCACCCAAGTTCATATTTTGTAAGCCTGCCTTGTCTCTTATACACTCCTTGATTGACTACTCATTTATTAGCGGGGACATCATATGCCCAGGCGGTCGCAGGCCACCAGGTAGCTGAGGCTTCTCCAACTGTGAAGGTGGCTGGGATTTCTCGAGAGAGGAGTGTTAATAGTGAACAGAGAAGGGGTAGTTCTGGTAGGTCACAGGAGGGGAAGTGGCATGAGGTTAGGGGGTGGAGGATTTGGAGACGCGAGCCTAAGGAAAGGGTCAGTGAATGGCAGGTGGCAGGTGGTAGGAGCGGGAGGAAGCCTAGTCGAACGGCCCAGCGGGCAGGCATATTAACATCGAATAGGTTCCAGGCATTGGAGGACTGCCCCCCAGGATAGTATTAGTAAGGAGACAGTGCTGGTCGTAGGCGACTCGTGTGCGACATTTATATCGGGTATTCTGTAAAGGTAGAAGGGACAGCACGTGCATCACCAGGCCTGGTGTCAAGGTGAAGGACCTGGTACCAGTGGTGGCACAGGTCACCAGTGATCACCAGTTTAGTACAGTTATAGTACAAGTAGGGGTAAATAACATAGGTCCTGCTAGGAGTGAGGAGCTTCTGCGGGACTACAGGGCCCTTCTGGCCACCTTGAAGGGCAAAAATAGAGTCATTGTAACAACAATTTTGCCTAAGGCTAGAGCCTCCCCTGAGTGGAGCTCCAGGGCACTGGCAGCCAAAGTCAGGGTGGGTAAGCTCTGCCATGAGCTAGGTTTTACATTTGGAGACGAGTGGAGCAGGTTTTATGCATCGTGGGACCTCTATCAGAGGGATGGCCTGCACTTCTCTGAGAACGGAGTCCATGTGTTAGGCAAAGTGTGTGAGCATGTCCTTCAGGGAAACTAGGAAATGGGGTGGGGAGGGATGGAATTGCATTGCTAGCTCAGGAATATTCCAATAGTGTCAGCCAAGGCAATATAACCTCAAAGTCAGCAAATGGGGACAGCAGTAGTCAAGGAGACAGAGTGATAGTTCATCTAGTGATAAAAGAACTCCTCAGTATGAGAAAGCCAATGTTGGTTATGGAGCATTTGTTAAGTGTATGATGTTTAATGCTCAGAGTATCCAATCCAAATTTGATGAGTTCAAGTGTTATGTTGCTGAGGAGGAACCAGATTTTGTTTCCATTACGGAGGCACGGGTCAGTGGAGGGTATTTTGGAGATAACTTGCAGGACTATGAGATCCAGGGATACAATATGTTTTCGTGCAATACGGGCCCAGCAATGAAAGGGGGTTGTGTAATGCTCTATATGAATAGCTTATTCAGTTCTCAAAAAGTAGCAAGTGGGGATAAAAATGTGTCTGTGGAGTCCATTTGGCTTGATGTCACTGTGGGAAAAGGCAACAGCAATACTCTGAGGATAGGAGCTTTCTACCGATCAGGAACCCTGCCACATTCTCAGCAACTGGAGCTTGATAAGGTGATTTGTGAGGAAATCAGTAGAAACTTTCAGAGGAAGTGCCTTATTCTTGGTGATTTTAATCTAAAATGGTATGAAAATGCTGGTGTTGGCTCCCCATCATGCAAAATGTTTAGGAAATGCCTTGAAGAGGACCTGTTCTCACACCAGTTTGTATCGGAACCTACTAGGCATGGCTCATTCTTGGACCTTGTATTCTCGGATTTAAGACTTGGTTCGAGACTTGACTGTAGGAGAAACTCTGGGAAGAAGTGACCATGACATAGTTAGATTCAAGGCACATGTAGGGGAAATTATCAAGGATAATTTGGTAAAGGTTCCAAATTTCAACAGAGCAGGCTTCGACTGCATGAGAGCGGCTTTAAGTGCCATCAGATGGGAAGAATTCTCCAATTTAAATGCCTGTGAAATGTGGGAAAAGTTCAAATCTTAATTGAAGGAAATTCAGATTAGACATGTCCCCCAAAAGCAAAGACGCAAAAGAAGGGTAGGAAAGCCAGCATGACTTACACTAGACTTGATAAAAGCAATTAAGGCTAAGAAAACTGCATTTAGAGTCTTTGAAGAAGCCTCAAATGTCTGTGCATATGTCAAACCACATTTGGAATACTGCATCCAAGCTTGGTCTCCTAGCTATGAAAAAGATTGTTGGCTTTTAGAGAGAGTACAAAAGAGGGCTACAAAAATAGTTAATGGCATAAGCAACCTGGGATATGAGGAAAGATTGAAGAAATTAAACATGTTTTCACTTAGACATAGAAGGCTGAGAGGAGATCTCATCGAGGTCTTTCAATTTGTACATGGTCTGGAGAGGGGATATCTTGGGGAAATGTTTCACTTGAACAGAAATGATGCAATTAGAGGTCATAAATTAATAAGTAAAGTTAACCACATCAGAACAAGGTTAAGGCAGACTTTCTTCACCAACAGGTTAGTAGAACACTGGAACCAGCTGCCAGAAAACATTGTGAGTAGCAGCACATTGAACATCTTTAAAAATAGCATAGACAATCATTATAAGAATAGAGGCTTTGTTTTTTCAGAATCCCAGGAAGGGCTGATCAACGAATTTGGTGGGCAACTGGTTGAGTGTCCAGAGTGCAGCCAAGAAGGGACCTTGTGGCTCATAGTTGCACTAATCTTTTATGTCGTTATGTCTAGTAGTCAGCGAATGATCAGAGAGTTGATTAGACATACCGAGATGACATATGAGGAAGATGGGATTGCTTTGAGAGCGTTGTTGAGAAAAGAAGCTAAAGGTTTTTGGAAGGAAAGGGAAGAGGTTGGTAAGCACAGCACTGAGGAGAAATGATTGTACTACCATATGTGAACCGCAAGGATCATTGGATAATAGACAGATAGACCAGCATTGTCATTCAGTTTTTCAGACGAGCATTGTCATCCAGTTGGTTCAGGCGGTAATTAGAATGATATGAAGACACCATTTCTCATCATTAGGCCAAAAACAATTCAGCAACACATACCAGGACATTTGTTCGATAGTTCCAGACGTTCATCATCAATATTCACGAAGTGGGTAGCAGAATATGCCAGAGTATCTACATGCTAACCACATGTAGATTGCCCACAAATAACTAACTTAGCAACTTTTTTATCTCGAGCTTGCACGTGCGCCTTGCGCACAAGCGTTTTCAGCGCAGCAAGGTTATCGCGGTGCGGCCGTGAGAACGGGCGAGCACAAAGCGACCATTCTGTCGTGAGACGCTACCGTGCGGCCGAGTGTCGGCGATTGCGAAGTGGCGCCGAATCCCGCCGGCTCCTCCCACGGTGTGTATCCACTACCGCACCAAGGCCTGTCACGGCTGACTGCACCCATCTGGTCCGTGCTCTCGGCCGGAAGTCTCGTCTGATGCCGAGACTACACCCTTCAACCTGCCCAGACCGCAGCCGGTACAGTGGCGTCAGGTGCCGAGACTAAGCCCTGTGCACCCCCCCCCCTCCCACCTCCGGACCGCAGCCGGTACCCTGGCGAGGCCGTGCCTTGTCGAATTCTAACCGAGGTGAACGGTCTGACCAATGAGCATTTTCAGGTAGGCTCAGAACAGCCAACACAAGATGAATGAAGATGAGCGATGGAGATGGATGAAGCATGTGCTTCATTTTGCATCAAAAGCACGACCAACACCACCTGCTGTGGATACGGCAGCAAGCACAAAGGCATTCTGTCACGTGCTGAGCAAAACATTCCACGTATGAGATGAAGACAAAAACACCACGCTTACACCCATGCACGATTCAGTTTGGAGGCCAGTGCGAAGGTTTCGAATGTCTCAAGATAAATGCTTGAGCATGCAGAAAGTTTTACAGGGAACGTTAGAAGGGGATGAGGGGTCATCGAGGTTTCAGGCTGTTGCTATGTGACGAACCCTTCACTTCCGCGATCCGAGGCAGCAGATGCACTTAGAGCAGCTTCTCCACAATCGCTGGAAAACGGCGCAGGGCGCCTCCATCTGCCACGGCTGTTGGTGCGCTCAGGGCGGCTTCTCCTGGAGTACGGCGCAGGGCGCCTCCATCTGCCACGGCTGTTGGTGCGCTCAGCGCAGCTTCTCCTGGAGTACGGCGCAGGGCGCCTCCATCTGCCACGGCTGTTGGTGCACTCAGGGCGGCTTCTCCTGGAGTACGGCGCAGGGCGCCTCCATCTGCCACGGCTGTTGGTGCGCTCAGGGCGGCTTCTCCTGGAGTACGGCGCAGGGCGCCTCCATCTGCCACGGCTGTTGGTGCACTCAGGGCGGCTTCTCCTGGAGTACGGCGCAGGGCGTCTCCATCTGCCACGGCTGTTGGTGCACTCAGGGCGGCTTCTCCTGGAGTACGGCGCAGGGCGTCTCCATCTGCCACGGCTGTTGGTGCACTCAGGGCGGCTTCTCCTGGAGTACGGCGCAGGGCGTCTCCATCTGCCACGGCTGTTGGTGCGCTCAGAGCAGCTTCTCCTGGAGTACGGCGCAGGGCGTCTCCATCTGCCACGGCTGTTGGTGCACTCAGGGCGGCTTCTCCTGGAGTACGGCGCAGGGCGTCTCCATCTGCCACGCCTGTTGATGCACTCAGGGCGGCTTCTCCACAATCACTGGCGAACGGTGCAAGGACGTCACCGTCCGCCATGAACTTCCACAAGCGTCCACCGTCCGCTTTTGGTGCCCTTCCATGAAAAGCCCTGAAGAGCTTTTGGTGGAAGCAAGGTGGTCAGGTCAGATCAACAAAATGGGCTATCATTTTGGACAACGCTTGGTGTGTTTTTGCTGAAATAATAGTGCTCGTGTTTCCTGCAATTAATGTGCTTCGATAATTGACATGGCATGCCTTGAACGATCATGAGCTACATTGTCCCATTGGTGATCTTTTCAAGTCAAACAGAGTTCACTAACTTTGATCGATGTCTAATGCCTTTTATTTGATAATATTCATTCCAAAGCGTCTTTAAGTCATCAGCTGGAAATCAGCAGCCATTCGTGCCCTTGAGAAACACAGAAAGGCTATCTGCAAGCTCTTACAAACCATAGTTAAAAGCAAACGCGTTTTCTTGTGTTTGTGCGGAAGAGTTCAGACGAGCGACCCAAGCGGATCTTACCCGATGAAACAGTCACGCTTTTGAAACCTTAAAATCGTGTTTGTTTTGCTGTAATATATGAGGACATGGTTTCTTCACATATAACTATACATGCGTTTAATTTTTACCTGTTTCCATCACACTATTTCTTTCTGACGCACTCGAAATCCTTCCTGTAAGGAAGGTGATCTTTTCAAGTCAAACAGAGTTAACTAACTTTGATCGATGTCTAATGCCTTTTATTTGATAATATTCATTCCAAGGCGTCTTTAAGTCATCAGCTGGAAATCAGCAGCCATTCTTCAGGTTTAATTTTTACCTGTTTTCATCACATTATTTCTTTCTGACGCACTCGAAATCTTCTTTTATAATTCTTCCTGTAAGGAAAACCTCTATGGCGACACAGTCTACGTCAGTGCAGCCTGACATGTCCTTCGCGCCACAACCGGTCGCCAGCCAGCAGTGGGCAGTCCTGACTGAGTCATGACTGAGACACAATGAACCCGATCAGCAGTGGACTGTGCTGATTGAGTCACGATTGAGCCCAATGAAGTCAGCTGGTGCAGTGAGCAGCCATGATTGTGTCCTGATTAAGTCAATATTGATCAATGATTGAGTCACAATGAAGCCAGCTGGTGCAATGGACAGTCATGATTAAGATAGGAAAACGTTAGTTTGGACATGCTTCGCCAATGTTCTAGCGACGCTATTTAGCAAATGTATCGCACATGCAGCTACTCAATATATCCGTGCACGCTTCAAAGCATGTGGCTATGGAATACGAAGGGCAGCCCAGAGTTAGCACACACACGGAGCCACGTTCATATCACTGCGCTTTCAGCACCTGCAATCGCTCGTTCACCGCCCTCGATGGTGACTTACGCTGCTGCACTAATATTGGTGCGAACGAAGGCTTGACTTGACCTGACCTGACGTGACCCGTTACCCATGTGCGCTGCGAAGAAAACGGAGACCCCGGTATACTTCTACCAGCTTACTATGTTCGAAGCTCTATCACACAATGATGCGGGGCTCAGGCACGCCTGAAGTGTCAGCACCTGTCGTGTGGGAAACTTGGACCTTTGAGTCGTTCTGAAGCTTCACTGGCTGATGGGAAGCATTAGCAGCGAATATCGTTGTGTCCGTGCGTGGCACACCGTGAGCTGGCTGTTGACCCGCGGCCATATCTCAATGAGTGAAATGGCGGTGGCGTGGATGCCCCATGGGGTTGGAGAGTGTGCGAAACGCCCCCAGTGTGTGAGGTCTTAGCTGATATTGCCGCCTAGTTATTTGAGGCGTGGAGCGTACCTCTATTCCTCCACAAGAACAATATTGCTGCTTACACGCTTCACGGACAGCTGAATACACTCGACCGAAGAGACGATACCACACCGTGATATGCTGTTTTGTAAAGTAAGGCAGAAAGCACAATTGCGTAACAGAAATGTGTGTTCACAACACACGGTTAATTAATTTAATTTCGTACGTGTTAAAATTTGGACATGAAGCGGTACGCGATGAGGCCCAGTCCTGCTCGCTTATGCGCTGGAGTTCTCGGCATCTTTGTCCACTTGCACATCTGTGCAACATTTATTAATTCGATTGAACGAGTTCAAATGTCTTAGAATGCATTTTTTTCTTTAAACAGGTCGTTCGGGGCCAATCGAATATGACTTCTGTATCATGGCATCTCCTTCTGGTCCTCCTCCACTAAGAAGCCCTGGCTGCGCCTCTGCTGTTGACAGGAGCAGCGGCTCTGGCGCCATCTCCCCGGCAGGAGACGGCCTGCATCTCCCCCTGCAGATGTTCTCGTGGGCCGGTCCCGCCCTGGTCGTCGCTCTTCCCGCCACCGGTGGACGGCGGACGCGCTAATGGCGGTAATGCGCGCCGGCCGCCTCCGCTGCGGACACGGTGCGGCTTCCGCCGGCTGCGACGGTGTGTGGTGACCGGCCGGGCTGTGGAGCTACTCCCACGCCGGGGCAACACGCGCCCGCTCCGCGGCTGCGACGGTGTGTGGTGACCGGCCGGGCTGTGGAGCTACTCCCACGCCGGGGCAACACGCGCCCGCTCCGCGGCTGCGACGGTGCGTGGTGACCGGCCGGGCTGTGGAGCTACTCCCACGCCGGGGCAACACGCGCCCGCTCCGGCGGCTGCGACGGTGTGTGGTGACCGGCCGGGCTGTGGAGCTACCCCCACGCCGGCGCGACCTGCGCCTGCTCCGGCGCACGAGCCGCCCAACACACGAGCCGCCCAACACACGAGCCGCCCGACATACGAGCCGCCCAACACACGAGCCGCCCAACACACGAGCCGCCCAACACACGAGCCGCCCAACACACGAGCCGCCCGACATACGAGCCGCCCAACACACGAGCCGCCCAACACACGAGCCGCCCGACACACGAGCCGCCCAACACACGAGCCGCCCAACACAGAGGCCCAACACAGACGCCCAACATACGAGCCGCCCGACATACGAGCCGCCCAACACACGAGCCGCCCAACACACGAGCGCCCAACACACGACCGCCCAACACACGAGCCGCCCGACATACGAGCCGCCCAACACACGAGCCGCCCAACACACGGCCGCCCAACATGGCCGCCCATCACACGGCCGCCCAACACACGAGCCGCCCAACACACGAGCCGCCCAACACACGAGCCGCCCGACAGGTCGCCCCAAACACACGAGCCACCCAACACACGAGCCGCCCAACACACGAGCCGCCAAACAAGAGCCACCCAACACACGAGCCGACCAACACACGAGCCGCCCGACACACGAGCCGCCCAACACACGAGCCGCCCGACACACGAGCCACCCGACAGGTCGCCCCCAACACACGAGCCACCCAACACACGAGCCGCCCAACACACGAGCCGCCCGACACACGAGCCACCCGACAAGTCGCCCCCAACACACGAGCCACCCAACACACGAGCCGCCCGACACACGAGCCACCCGACAGGTCGCCCCCAACACACGAGCCACCCGATACACGAGCCACCCAACACACGAGCCACCCGACAAGCGCCCCCAACACACGAGCCACCCAACACACGAGCCGCCCGACACACGAGCCACCCGACAGGTCGCCCCCAACACACGAGCCACCCAACACACGAGCCGCCCGACACACGAGCCACCCGACAGGTCGCCCCCAACACACGAGCCACCCAACACACGAGCCGCCCGACACACGAGCCACCCGACAGGTCGCCCCCAACACACGAGCCACCCAACACACGAGCCGCCCGACACACGAGCCACCCGACAGGTCGCCCCCAACACACGAGCCGCCCGACACACGAGCCACCCGACAGGCCGCCCCCGACACGGAAGCGCGCGCAGCGCTGCCGCGTGCTGACGAAGAGGGGGAACAGGGGCGACAATGTAAAACCCGTGGCTTGGCACGCCGTCCGAGGCGGCGCCTGGCACACCGCCTGAGGGGTGATCAGGGTGTAGGTGCGAGTTCAATGAAAGCTGGAAAGGGGGACCATTTTCTTTACCAGTGTGAGAGCATCAGAGTGTTTATGCCCTCTCTGACTGCTGATAGTGGATCCCTCCCTCTGTCTGCTGGTGTTCTCCCGGGCACAACTCGTGGTGATGCTTCCGAACGCCCATTGGTACGTGAATTATCCTCCTTGGCATTGCGTCCTCATGATGTTTCTTCACTTGAAGGTGCGCCTATTCACGATTGGAAAGTGAAACACGGACATCATGGTGAAAAGAGACTAGCGCTACAAATACACTGGGTGGGCAGATTCCCAGTTTTCGTTTTCAATTAGAAAGCGACTAATGTGTTGGCATTCAGACCTGGTATTAAGAACATATCTTATGTAATACAAGTATGCCTAGAATATTGTATTCTACAATGTTTCATTCATGCACATGCAAATAGTTAAGACGACTGAGAAATCCGAATTAAGTCGAAATGCCCGTCGAGGTTAAACCGTGGCTCATTTGTATCGATCTCAATAGCCCACATTTCCTTAACCGCAACTTATAAATTAAATACATACACGAAATTCCAGTCCATTTGTACCAAAATTTCCCACTTGCTTTTAAGGCAACCCAGGTCCAGATAACTATGCAAACAAACGTATTTCTATGCTGTATTAGGAGAAAATAGATGTCATATTTGTGGCAGATGTTTTGTGGCCTTCAAAGTTAGTTCTTTTCTCAGACCAGCGTAGGCGTGTTTTTTAGACAAGGTTCATGATACTCAAGAAGCTAAATGTGTTTTGAAAACTGCTTTTGGTTTGCGTGCGTTGTGTTTGGTGGTAGTGAAATGAACATAAAACATAACACGTATTTAATCCAGATAATTTCAGTACTCCTACTAGGCGAGTCGGTTACGACTGTGCAGACTCGGAAGGCCTACAGGTCCGTGCACGTACGGGCGATGCTACCAAATACACAAGCAATACATATTCATAAGTCTAGGGACGGGTAGTTCCTCAATTCCCGGCGGGCAGTTCTCAGAGTTAGGTGACTCCCGAGCGGTAGATATCCGTGGCAACTCCCAGGAGGTATCGTTAGCTTCAGCTCACAGGGTCTCATTACACGCGGGCAACTTACAGCGTCAGCTTCCGGAGAAAGCCGCGTCGGTCGGTTGCGAGGGACAACTGCCAGCGACAGGTAATATCGATTTCAGCTCCCATGATCGGCAGTCGCTTTGCCGACTGCCGGGGTTAGCTCCCAGGGGCGCCTCCCAGGGTCATCTTTCAGGCGCCGTTCCCAGAGTCAACTCCACCTGGCTGGTGACACAGGACCGGAACCCGGCGACTGCGATTGAGACGTTTCGGGCTGGTCACACGCGCGCGTGCGTTCACTCGGAGCCGAGCGCCGCCAATTTGCCGGCGAGAGGAAGTGGTCGAGCTGGGACCGGGGTCAATTCCGGCGTGGTCGGCTGGCCAGCGCTCCCGCAGAATCCGTGCGTCGGTTTTTGTCGCGAACCTGACTGTGAAGCGCGGGGAAACTCTGTGTGGGAGTTGTTGGCGAGCCTGCTGCAGTCGGGAAATGAGAGGGCGCGTGGGCGAAACATAATTCACTTCGGCTATCGATTCCGACCATAATTAAGCGGCTTTGACGAATGGGCTGTAATTTGGCCTGGAAGTTAATGCAAACTTTCTCGTACTTCACCTCTGCGCCCAAATTGGGCAAGTGGGCGACCCGTACGCGGTGCACCTGCTGGCGACAGGAGACGCAGGACCGTGTCTTCCCCGGCCATCAGTTTTGATACGTTTCGACGTTTGTTGTGTTGCTTCTGGTCACTCCAGGAAAAGAAAGGTCGCGGCCATTACACCTGCATGAAGATCCACTCAAAACCATACTGAGCTGCATTGAAAGCCGTAAAGACACGGTACAGAAGTGCTGTAAATAACGGAGGTGAAGCAAACGGAAATCTGATTGCCCCTTTTATCGTTTAATATCACTTATCGGTTCCGTCGCGCGGAACACAGTTGCGCCGGCCGGCGCCAGAAGCGTCCATCGTGGCACAGAGACGTGACCCCTTCGTCAATGCATGTGTGTGTGCGTGTGTGGGGGAGGGGGTAGTGGTTGTCACCGGCTGAGTTTGGGTTGGCCAGAATGGGCGCCACTATTCTCGGGCCTTAACCTGACCATGCTATTGATAAGTGCACTAAGAACGGAGGATTGAAAGCCACATCGACTGCATCATTATTTGCGAAACAGTGACTAAGTGCAGGGGAAAAAGGGGGGGGGAGAAGGTTTCACCACGGAGGATCCAAATGGGCCAGAAGCAACGACACCAACAACAAAACGGCATCATCCTGCAGAGGGACAGGGATTCGGCTTCACAAATGTGAAAGCATGTCAAATGTGACTATGCCCATGCTCTCGGCTTCCCCACGGACAGGCTCCTGTTAAACGCGCTCCCCTTCCGTAACCCCGGCGTCATACTACAAATACATATATCGGCTTGCTCTCTACCCATAATTTTAGCACCACTCTAAACGAACAGACATGGGCCCGCCCCCATCTGTACCCTCCGCTTCACTTTACACTTTACCCTCGGCTTCACTTTACACTTTACCCTCGGTTTCACTTTACACTTTACAATTTACAATCGGCTTCACTTTACACGGACAAGCTCGCTCTCCATCCGCACCTCAACGTCATTCTGCACGGGCAGGTATGGTCTCCCTCTCTATACGTACGTACCATCGGCTTTATTCTACACCAACAGGTAAGGCTCCACTCTCTCATTTGTACCACTGACTTCATTCTATACGCATACGGAATATCCCTGCCTACCCGCACCCGTCCCCATATTCTTACCTACCCGTGGGTAGGTAGTAATACTCCCTCTCTCCCTCTCCCTCTCTCTATCTCTCTCTCTCTCCCTCTCTCCATCCATATCCTCAGTATCATCATGTACGAGCAAGCATCATCAGGCTCTCCGTCCGCACCGCCGGCAGTACCCTGCAGAGCAGAACAGGAAGGCCGCCGACGGCAGTACCCTGCAGAGCAACCCCAGACCCCAGAGCAGCACCCCCCGTATCCTGCAGAGCAGAACAGGAAGCCCGGCGGCCGCCGACAGGCAGTACCCCGCTACCTCAGAGCAGATCAGGAAGGCCGCCGACGGCAGTACCCTGCAGAGCAGAACAGGAAGGCCGCCGCCGGCAGTACCCTGCAGAGCAGAACAGGAAGGCCGCCGACGGCAGTACCCTGCAGAGCAGAACAGGAAGGCCGCCGCCGGCAGTACCCTGCAGAGCAGAGCAGGAAGGCCGCCGCCGGCAGTACCCTGCAGAGCAGAACAGGAAGGCCGCCGCCGGCAGTACCCTGCAGAGCAGAACAGGAAGGCCGCCGACGGCAGTACCCTGCAGAGCAGAACAGGAAGGCCGCCGACGGCAGTACCCTGCAGAGCAGAACAGGAAGGCCGCCGACGGCAGTACCCTGCAGAGCAGAACAGGAAGGCCGCCGACGGCAGTACCCTGCAGAGCAGAACAGGAAGGCCGCCGACGGCAGTACCCTGCAGAGCAGAACAGGAAGGCCGCCGACGGCAGTACCCTGCAGAGCAGAACAGGAAGGCCGCCGACGGCAGTACCCTGCAGAGCAGAACAGGAAGGCCGCCGCCGGCAGTACCCTGCAGAGCAGAACAGGAAGGCCGCCGACGGCAGTACCCTGCAGAGCAGAACAGGAAGGCCGCCGACGGCAGTACCCTGCAGAGCAGAGCAGGAAGGCCGCCGCCGGCAGTACCCTGCAGAGCAGAACAGGAAGGCCGCCGACGGCGGTGGCCGACGCCGCATTCGTCGCGACCCGCCCCGATTCGTCAGCGCCGCGTCCGACGCGGCTCGGCCGAGTCAGAGGTGTCGCCACAGCACGTGAGCCGACTGCGGACGGCCGCCGAGCGCGCGCCGAGCGCGGGTGTCGCCCTGGGAGCGGCTCGGCCGGCGTCCGGCTCGCACTGTTTTGTCGCCGCCCAGAACGACCGCCGTCGCCGACAGCCCGTGTTTTTGTCCGGCCGCCGCCGTTGCGGCCGTCGCGCGGAACACAGTTGCGCCGGCCGGCGCCAGAAGCGTCCATCGTGGCACAGAGACGTGACCCCTTCGTCAATGCATGTGTGTGTGCGTGTGTGGGGGAGGGGGTAGTGGTTGTCACCGGCTGAGTTTGGGTTGGCCAGACTGGGCGCCACTATTCTCGAGAAACTTGTGGACTCCTGGTGGGCCCGCGCTGAGAATAACCTTCAGAAACAGGCAAGCGGTGAACTGGTTTGGTGGCCAATAGAATGAAGAAGCATAACCACTACCACACATGGCCGCCTATTGCTCACTAACAAAGCAAATCAAAGCTGGACATTTGGAATCTAAACCACATATTTTATTCTAGCATTCAACATAAGGTGAACCTTGTTTAAATGAACTTCAGAGAAGTAATATTTTATTTCGGTGCAAGGGTCGAGTCACAACGTAATACCTTCACCACGCAGGAAGCGAGCCTGGGCCCTACTGGGGGCAACGCTTCACGGGCCCGAGTGGCTGGGCTGGAGTTTGGAGTGCTTGTGTGGAATTTTAGTGCTCCAACACTTTGGTCCGTTTCATCCATTTCTCTATATACATCGAGAGAAGAAAGACTCGCGGGGAAATGTGATATATAGTGGAAGAGAAATATGCAAGGGGGAAATATAATATATATATATATATATATATATATATATATATATATATATGACTCAATAACATTAGAGAAAGCGAGGGAAGAAAGCACTACCTATATTTGAAGACAAAAAAAACATTGCCAACTTGTTATCTGGCTACGTGATTGCTGGATGTTCAGTTGTTCACTGCCGAGGCTGGAGTAGGTATACCTTCAATAATCGATGTTATCCGATTGCTGAAAAAAAAACAGATTTGGCACAGTTGCTACCACAAGTGGGATATTATAAGTGATGGGTGCACAAATTATTTGCACATTCTTCATGACATCATCTGTACATCATCATTCTTATAGTGTTTATAATCTGTAAAGTAGCCGTGTTTCAATAATCAATAGACGTAATCCGCAGGCAGGAGCAGTTGCTCAAGTACTGCGCTCTGAGAGGCAATAAAGTGGGTGTCGTTTGAGGATGAATATGTAGTCAGCTTCTCCACGGCTCCTTCCCTTCTGCGGATGCCGTGAAGCTGAGACGACTGCTGCGGCATCTGACTGGTACATGTCTATGCCTTTTACCGTTCCAACTGTTACATGCCCGATACAGGTGCCACACATTCTAATGGCAGGGTGTGATTACTCCACGGGAAAAAGTGACACACTAACTGGTCCAGCCATAGTGATGAATCGCTTCCCATGAACCGTATTTAGGGTACAAGTTTGCCAGCCTTCGAGCCTCAAATCGAATTGAGAGAGCTTCACACCAGCCTTCAAATTGTCAGAATTTCTCAGATTCCCAGTTCTGCAACCAATTACAAGCAATTATCATTTATGCTCATTTGATAAGTTTTGCAGCCATCAGATACTAAGATGATGGCAAATATTGCCACCTGTCACCATGGATTACTTACTGTAGTGCTGATGACCTCTAGTATAAATAAAAAGACGAAGTTATCGGGCATAAGCACGGAGAGCCGCCTCGAAATCATGGCACCTGCTCTCTCCCGACTCATGGCCGTGGCCAACGGTACAGTCAAAGATCGCTGTGCCTGTCGGGTTAGGTGACTTCCTGGCTGGGCGGCTCGGCGACTTACCACTAGAACGGAATTGCACTCTTGCTGGCTTCGGAATTGCACTCTTTTGGACATCAGGTGAAAATGAACCAGAATAATAAGTTGCGATCGAATGTGTAAAGCTACCCTTCTTTACCACAAGGCTGTTCTTCTTTAGTTCTCGGAGTTTAGGGGTGCATCAACTACATCGGTCATGCAGCTTCTTTAGTTCTTAGATAACTTGATGTTTACCACGGAGCACTGGATGCATCATGAATCGAGGCCACCTACAGTGATGAAGCTCAACAACAATGAATCTCATTAGGTAGATGTTCACTTCAATTTTAAAATATCGTAAGCCCACGGAGGTGCCCACCGTTCATCTGTGACGAACCTTGTGGTACAACCTGGCATCCCAATATTGCACATGGATTCATAATAGATGCGCCCGGAAATCAATCGGCTAGTGAGTTGTTCGAGATAAGCATATCGTTTCTCAATTCGGCCGTGATTTCCGGCAAAATACCTCCTGCCATTATAGCCACTCGCTGGTGCGTTTGCGTGGCGATAACCAGAATAAATGGCGTTCACAAATTACGACAATGAATCAGCTGATGTGATATGCCAGGTGGTATAGCATTTGATCGACATTTGCGACATCTTTCTGCCGACTCAAGGGTGGAAAAAACTGAGCTTCTACAAGCTGAGCAAAGTTTCTAGCACAATTGGTCCACTGGAAGTAAACGGGACTACATTGGGTGAGGATAGTGAGATGGTTGAGGAGCTGAGCAAGCAGTTTAAATCAGTGTTTACATTGGAAGATATGACCAATCTGTCGACCGTACACCATAGTTCAGTGACATGTGATCTGACAAATGATGTTGATTTCATTGATAGTGATGTTGTTTACAATCATATGAGGAAAATAAAGCCAAACAAGGCAGCGGGACCTGACGATATTTATGCTAGGGTGTTGCGGGAAACTGAAAAGGAACTGGCATTTCCACTTAGTACAATATTTTGCAAATCAGTTTCACAAAATGAAATTCCAACCGATTGGAAAAGGGCAAATGTAGTTCCTATTTTCAAGAAAGGAGAAAGAGGGAAAGTTGAAAACTATAGGCCAGTAAGTCTCACATCCCTAGTCTGCAAGGTACTCGAATCAATTATCAAGGATAGAATGGTTAGTTATCTGGAAGGTAGCAGATTGATTCAAGATACTCAACATGGGTTTAGAAAAGGACGATCGTGTCTCACAAACCTCTTGGACTTTTTGAACTTCGCCACAGAACAATTTGATCAGGGAAATCAGGTTGATGTAGCATATCTTGACTTTAGTAAGGCCTTTGACAAGGTACCCCATAAACGGTTAATGATACAGCTTCAGTCCCATGGTATTGCAGGTAGCATCCTAAAATTGATAAAGTTGTGGCTTTCAGATAGACAGCAAAGAGTGATGCTAAATGGTGCAAAGTCATCATGGCAAAATGTTCTTAGTGGAGTCCCCCAGGGGTCAGTATTGGGGACACTACTGTTCATTATATTTGTAAATAACATTGAAAGTGGCCCAAGCAGTAAAGTTTTGAAATTTGCGGATGATTTGAAGGTCTTTAGGGCAATAACAGGTCAAGATGAGCATATCTCGCTGCAAAAAGACTTAGACAAACTTGTGAAGTGGTCCGAAGAATGGCAAATGAAATTGAATTATGATAAGTGCAAAATCATGCATGTAGGTAAGCAGCATATGAAGGCTCCATATTTGATGGGTGGCCAAGTGCTATCAGTGACTCAACAGGAGAAGGATTTAGGTGTTATTCTAAACACAAAACTGGGGGCATCAGAACAGACCAAGGAAGCCAGGAAGAAGGCACTGAGAATGCTCGGGGCAATAAATAGGAATGTATCATACAGAAGTGAGGAAGTGATCAGGAAGCTTTACTGTGCATATGTCAGGCCACATTTGGAATATTCATCCAAGCTTGGTCTCCTAGCTATGAAAAAGATTGTTGGCTTTTAGATAGAGTACAAAAGAGGGCTGCAAAAATGGTTAACGGCATAAGCAACCTGGCATATGAGGAAAGATTGAAGAAATTGAATACGTTTTCACTTAGATATAGAAGGCTGAGAGGAGATCTCATCAAAGTCTTTAAATTTGTTCATGGTCTGGATAGGGGATATCTTGGGGAAATGTTTGAATTGAACAGAAATGATGCAATTAGAGGTCATAAATTCAAAATTAAAGTTAACCACAGCAGAACAAGGTTAAGGCAGACTTTCTTCACCAACAGGGTAGTAGAACACTGGAACCAGCTGCCAGAAAACATTGTCAGTAGCAGCACATTGAACATCTTTAAAAACAGCATAGACAATCATTATAAGAATAGAGGGCTTGCTTTTCAGTATCACAGGGAGGGCTGATTGACAGATTTGGTGGGCAACTCGTTCAGTGTACAGAGTGTATCCAAGAAGGGCCCTTGTGGCTCATAGTTGCACTAATCTTTTATGCCTATGACTTTATGTTTATGGAAAAGGTTGGGTGGACAGTCGCAACACCCTCAGTGAATTTCCCGTGTGGCTAACATACATGCTTCTTGGAGATTTGCTTGTAGGTCCACAATCATGTGTTAGCACCAGCTACCGACGGAGATTCTAAACCGGAAAAGGGAATTTCTGTTAGCGGACTTCGCGGCTTTGCAGGGAAGACACTAAGAGTCCGTTCTTTGTTCCATTCCTTCCGCGGATTCCGCAGCATCTGACGCCACATGCGGCTCTTTATCCCTTCCTCACGAAATCCGTGTCAATACATGTTTCGTGGATTATGCTGGGAACGCGGACTGCAGTACACCTTCGTTGTCCTGTCCTATGCGATTTCGTGCAAGATGGCGTCGCCCAAGTGACATGGTGAGGAGGCCACGACAGATATATAAAATTGGAAATTAATTTTGTAGAGGCAATGCGATTAGACTGAGCTCCACAAACATGCCTCTGTGGGTGGTGATACCACCAACGGTGGGATTCTCCAAATAGACATTCGGAAGCTTGTCAACAGCGACACAAATGGAAGTTTACAAACAGCGGCACAAATGACTCACACAATTCAGACATCCCGAAGCTTGTCAGAACGATCTGCGGTTAAAACCTATGGAGTATCAAACGTCCCACACAGCGGAATTCGTGGAATAATTGATCAAATGCACGCATCCTGAGGGTGAAAGTACAGCAAGGTTTATGTGACTCAGACTTCGTTTGTGAGGAGGGGGAAGTAAAAAGCAACGTTCCACAAGCAAATAGATAATTACTGAAGCAAGCAAGTACATTTGTTTAATCAATCAGCTTAGTGATTTAGTTATTTGTTTTTGCTGCATACGAAATGCAATTGAATTATCATCGACGTATTTTGAACACATAAGAATTACGTTCCAGATTTACACCAGCTGAGTTCTCATGCATGACGTAGTGTCAACCAACAGGGCTGTAAAAATAGCTTAACATCGGTCTGGTCTTTTCTAGTAAATCGGATTAATTGCAATGCAGTGTGTCCAATTCCGGTTTGGCAGAATCAGTGGCCCTGACCCACACTGTCCTGCGGCTAAATCCGACGACAGACTGAGCCAGTGACGACCGTTCCTCGTGCCGATGATCAGCCGGTGCTGCCATCAGTGGTCACTCGGCACTGGCACCAGTGATCACTCGGTATTGGTGCCCGTGATCACTCTGTACTAGTACCAGTGGTCACTCGGCACTGGCACCAGTGATCACTCGGTATTGGTGCCCGTGATCACTCTGTACTGGTACCAGTGGTCACTCGGCACTGGCACCAGCGATCACTCGGTATTGGTGCCCGTGATAACTCTGTACTGGTACCAGTGGTCACTCGATACTGGCACCATTGATCACTCGGTATTGGTGCCCGCGATAACTCTGTACTGGTACCAGTGGTCACTCGATACTGGCACCATTGATCACTCGGTATTGGTGCCCGTGATAACTCTGTACTGGTACCAGTGGTCACTCGATACTGGCACCATTGATCACTCGGTATTGGTGCCAGTGGTCACTCGATACTGGCACCATTGATCACTCGGTATTGGTGCCCGTGATCACTCGGTATTGGTGCCAGTGGTCACTCGGTTCTGCCATCAGTGATCACTCGGTGCTGATACCAGTGATCACTCGGTGCTGATACCAGTGACCACTCGGTGTTGATACCAGTGATCACTCGGTGTTGATACCAGTGATCACTCGGTGCTGATACCAGTGATCACTCGGTGCTGATATCAGTGATCACTCGGTGCTGATACCAGTGATCACTTGACACTGATACCAGCTATCACTCGGTACTTGCATCAATTATTACTTGAAACTGACACAAATAATCATCAAATGATGGCACTAATGATCGCTCAGAACTGGCAGGGATGATCAGTATTTATGTGCAGGATTTGGAGTTCTGGATCGCAATCCTTTTTTCGAGTATCGCGAAGGGAGTGTAATCCTGTCCTTGAACTGGATTGGATTGAAAATTGGAGTGCATTTTCCCGTACCATCATTTTCATCAGCAATCGGTAGCGATCATCAGCAACCTTGTCTTGACGGTACCATGACATTTACTAATGTGGGCGCTTCTCATCGGCACATAATTTCCGTGTGAAGATCGCAGTCCAGACCAAGGCACCGGACGACTCAATTCGGGAGAGCACGGAAGGTGTGCCCCTTACCCCCCCCTGCACGGGTCGCTCATGGGGAGCTGGCTTGGCATCTGGCAAGTGGTAGCGTGCAGTGTGACTGCGGAGTTCTCCATCGTGGACATTCCGTTTAACTTTGGCGGCATGACCAGCTGGAAGGCAGCTAGGTGGTGTTGAGGCACGAAAACATCTCTTAGTAGATTTAAAGCAGTAATGCGTGACCAGGTGTCGACATATAGCCATGATTCGTCCTCGGTTCCATGAACTTTACAGGGACTTGCCAGGGACTATCGGATATACTGTCGAATGTCGGCTACGGGTATGTTTGCACATATACTGTATTTGTATGAGTGATCAAGGATGTGGGCACTAACAGGCGTATGACCGGATCTTAGATCATCTCTTGCCCGGCTTGGAGTGATCCAATTTTCACCACCGGACCTCCGCATCCTCAAAATTCAAAGATTCCACTTGCATTAGGCATCCTGAAAAGGCTTGAAGTGAGGGTTGCAGTTTGAATTACACTCCTTTTCAACCTCTGAGATTGAGGTTTGTGGACCGGATATAAGTCCTTTTGAATATATTTGTGGTCAGCCCTGGGTAGTGGAACTGGATCATTTGGTGCTTACAGTCAGCCACGGTAGTTCGGGCATAGAACCACTAGTGGCCGCTACACGTACCAGTGTTTGCAATATCCTTATCGAGAAGTTTTATAGATGCTCAACATTCAACTGGAAGAGCATACAATATGCAACGCACAGCATGCAGCATACAAGGCGAGATAATCGATAATTGTTTTAAGAATACTGCTGTCTCGTACACTACTAACATATAAAAGCTCACTCGCTCTTCTTCGGAGCGTAGTCAGCTGCTTTGATGTTGTTCCTTAAAAGGTATGCTGGAAATACGCAACAAGAAGCGATCCTCTAGGAGAAAGTAACTCGGGTAAGAACTGAGCACGTATTGTTCGGGAGTGGACAGGGTATCGGTAAGCATGGTAAGTATGCGGAGATCATGGCAAGACTACTGAATGTACTCTGATGGAGGAACCGTTGAAACAGGGGTAAGCCACCTGGTGGACACAGGCGGCAAGCAAGAGACTGGAGGAAGTTCATTCAGCAAAGGTAGCAGTCTCGACCGAAAAATAAGAATCCACTATGTCACTTTCCCCGCTGAAGAAAGCCCGTACCAGAACCAGAGAACCACTGGCTGCCGGCTAGCTGATCGGCGTGCTCACAGTAGCTCGGATCGTCTGGTCTACTGAGAGTCCCTTCAGCATCAGAGGGCACGCTTCCGTGTACGGTGATTCACTCGTACACAGTCGCATATCCTTGTACACTTGTACACAGCAATATCTGCTACACGGTGTCGACAGTTGTTCGCGTGTCCAAAACTGACTGCTTAGAACAGATTTATCTCGAATTGTCGTTGGGCAGGCTTTACATAATCCATGCCAATGCTGAGCGCAAGCTTGTCGCATGACCCTGGACCCACCTCCCGATCTGGAAATCCCAGCTGCATAGCACAGTTTTGAGCGGGGGCTTAACGTGCATACCCACATGTTGGGCAGGCTGCTTGGCGCTCGCGTCATCACCCCCACCTGGCCATCCCAACCGGAGGCGCTAACAGCGAGCGTGGAGCGACTATACCAGATGTGCCAACACGGCAAGACCTCTGCAGTCACCTGATCCACTGAGCGTACCAGGTGATCATTGGTCAGCAAGAAAACCGGTCATCCTAGACATGGTATGGTCAAGGATACGTGAGAATATACAAGGATACTACATCCTGAAATAATCAATCGAGATAAACTAATCCGTAACTTAGCGTTACAAAATGCGTGCAACATCAACCCATGGCCACGAATCCCAACATCATGCCTCGTCGAAAATGAGACATGATCAGCATGGGCATAGAAACGTGTCAAAATGTGAGGGGATGAGGTCGATATGATATCGGCATTTAACTTATATTGACCCGAATATAAGTTAAAATTATTCAGCGGACGAGCAGGAGAGGGGCTAAGGGAGGGTGATGGTGGTATACATTTTTAATGAATAGCGTCATATTCGGTATTACTCCAAGTCAGAATAGTACCATTACTCATAGAAGGGTGCCGCGACGATATGCTTGATTGCAACTCGCAAAAATACTTATCGGCTATCTCGCGCATCTTTCCTTTGGCAAGACTAGGGAAAGTATGAGGGTAAGTTGCCGCTAGTGGTTCTTCACCACCAAGAGTTCACGCCTCCGTCCCATCCCCATTTTTAAACGACCACGATGGGTAGGCTGTACCTCAAGATAAACTGTCGTGGAAGACAAGCTCAGGATCCGGAATCACGAAATGATGCTTTAGTGAAAAGGACATATAATCGTGCCAAAAGATGGCCTCTTGATGAAATCGAGTCTGTAATTTCTGGTCATACGAACCAACATTTTGAATGTGATGACGTTCGTGATCATGATCATCCCACGACAAAATTAGAATGGATAGTCCTGCATCCCAGGAAATGTCGAAATCAGGTGTCGGTGTGCTAATCTGAAACCTACCTTTCTCTTTTTTTTTGTAGCACAGAGTATGCCTAACACCAAGAATTCTTGAACTTGATCATATATTTGTAGATGGCAGCACTACTCAAATTATTTGCATTGCGGCTGTCGTTGAGGACCACTGCGTAGGTGGCGCTAGCGCAGAGATAAAATAGATGGCGCTAACGTAGTTCAAAGAGAACCGCAAGACAATGGGAAGACTAAAGCCTAGGTAATATGGTTTCAACTACGCTCATCCATATGAGCATTGTACGTTTCCAAATCAGAAAACACCCAAGGCTACAGTTACCTACAGCCATCACTTCGTCTGCGTCTCCTGAATAGGAGCGATGTCATCGTGGCGGGTGCCGACGTAATGACGCTGGAACGGTTAGGTATCTCGGACAGCCATGAAGTCCAGTAGGTCAGGTCCCATCGTGACAAGAAATGCAGAGACATTCTTCATGCATTGTAAGTAGGTAAGCTTTAGTGACAATGTGCAGGACCAATTTGAAGTTGCGAGCTTTATCTTCTGAATGATGGCGACAGTGTCTCTTAACTCTAAAGTCTAAGCTGTGTATAGGTGTTTAGCAATTACTTCTGTGATTATATTTCATTAGTTTTTATCTTATAAGCATTTTCGTAGCACGCAAACCATACTATATTAACCTAGCGACGCCGCCGTGTGCGCCATCTTTGCCTTCGGCGTGTTCTCGAGGCTTCGATTTCTGTAGTAGGAGATATTACAAGCGTGTAGATCTCATAAGTACATTAGACAACATTCATACTATCCTAACATACTTTATTTATTTTTTGGTGTGCATAGGGTGTTTGTTGTTGAAGTTTAAGATAGTTTAATTAGTAGTAAGTTGGGGGTATTCATAAGTGATGTGCGCCATCTTTGCTTTCGGCGTGTTCTCGACGTTTCGATTTCTGTAGTAGGAGACATTACAAGTGTGTATGTTTCACAAGTACATTAGACAACATTGATACTATCCTAACATACTGTATTTATTTTTAGGTGTGCATAGTGTGTTTGGTGTTGAAGTTTAAGATAATTTAATTAGCAGTAAGTTGGGGGTATTCATAAGTGCTGTGTGACTATTCATTTTTCTGTCTAGCCATAAGTCATACTTGTGTTGAAGAAAATTAGATTAGACATCTTGTGTATTTATTTAATTTCAAAAACAAAAACAAAACAAACAAAAAAAACAAACAAAGAAACAATTGTTTAATAGTTTCTCCTTTTCTTGAGGCACTCAGATAATAAACTGACAGTATAGGAGGTAGCGATTTATAGTGAATGATAGTTAGCTTGTTTGTCGGTTGTTTAGCGAGTTAATTTGAATCTAAATCTAAGGCATAAGCTGCAGCGTTAGGATGGTTTCGACCAGGATGCAGGCACTAGAGGAAGAAATTAGGGCCCTTAAGGCAGAGGTTTCCAATCTCAAGGCAGCCCTTGTTGCACAGGGTAGGCAAGATAAAGCAACAAGGGGTCACTCCGTAGCAGGGACGTCATATGCCCAGGTGGTCGCAGGCCACCAGGTAGCTGAGGCTTCCCCTGCTGTGGAGGTGGCTGGGATCTCTCAGGAGGGGAGTTTTAATAGTGAACAGAGGAGGGGTAGTTCTGGTAGGTCACAGGAGGGGAAGTGGCATGAGGTCAGGGGGTGGAGGATTTGGAGACGCGAACCTAAGGAAAAGGTTAGTGAGTGGCAGGTGGCAGGTGGTAGGAGGGGGAGGAAGTCTAGCCAACCGACCCAGCGGGCAGGTATAGTAACAACAAATATGTTCCAGGCATTGGATGACTGCCCCCAGGATAGCAGTAGTAAGGAGTCAGTGCTGGTCATAGGAGACTCTCGTGTGCGATATTTAGAGCGGGTATTTTGTAAAGGTAGGAGGGACAGGAGGTGCATCACCAGGCCTGGTGCCAAGGTGAAGGACCTGGTACCTGCGGTGGCACAGGTCACCAGTGATCACCAGTTTAACACAGTCATAGTGCATGTAGGGGTAAATAGCATAGGGCAGACTAGGAGTGAGGAGCTTCTGCGGGAGTACAGGGCCCTTCTGGCCACCCTCAAGGGTACCAATAGAGTCATTATAACAGGAATTTTGCCTAGGGCTAGAGCCTCCCCTGAGTGGAGCTCTAGGGCACTGGCAGCTAACGCCAGGGTAGGAAAGCTCTGCCATGAGCTAGGTTTTACATTTGTAGACGAGTGGAGCAGGTTTTATGCATCGTGGGACCTCTATCAGAGGGATGGCCTGCATTTTTCTGGGAAGGGGGTCCATGTGTTAGGCAAAGTATACGAGCATGTCCTTCAGGGAAACTAGGAAATGGGGTGGGGAGGGATGAAATTGCATTGCCAACTCAGGACTATTCCAATAGTGTCAGCCAAGGCAATAGAACCTCAAAGTCTGCAAATAGGGACAGCAGCAACTCAAGGGGACAGAGTTATAGTTCATCTAGTGATAAAAGAACTCCTCAATATGAAAAAGCTAAAGGTGGTTATGGAGCATTCGTTAAGTGTATGATGTTTAATGCTCAGAGTATCCGTTCCAAATTTGATGAGTTCAAGTGTTATGTTGCTGAGGAGGAACCGGACTTTGTTTGCATTACGGAGGCATGGGTCAGTGAAGGGTATTTTGGAGATAACTTACAGGACTATGAGATTCAGGGATACAATATGTTTTCGTGCAATAGGGGTCCAGCAATGAAAGGGGGTGGTGTAATGCTCTATATAAATAGCTTATTCAGTTCTCAAAAAGTAGCAGGTGGGGATAAAAATGTGTCTGTGGAGTCCATTTGGCTTGATGTCACTGTGGGAAAAGGCAACAGCAATACTCTTAGGATAGGAGCTTTCTACCGATCAGGAACCCTGCCAAATTCTCAGCAACTGGAGCTTGACAAGGTGATTTGTGAGGAAATCAGTAGAAACTTTAAGAGGAAGTGCCTCATTCTCGGTGACTTTAATCTAAAAGGTTATGAAAATGCTGGTGTTGGCACCCCATCATGCAAAATGTTTAGGAAATGCCTTGAAGAGGACCTGTTCTTACACCAGTTTGTATCGGAACCTACCAGGCATGGTTCATTCTTGGACCTTGTATTCTCGGATTTAAGTGACTTGGTTCAAGACTTGACTGTAGGCGAAACTCTGGGAAAAAGTGACCATAACATAGTTAGATTCAAGGCACATGTAGGGGAAATTATCAAGGATAATTTGGTAAAGGTTCCAAATTTCAACAGAGCAGACTTTAACGGCATGAGAGCGGCTTTAAGTGCCATCAGATGGGAAGAACAATTCTCCAATTTAAATGCCTGTGAAATGTGGGAAAAGTTCAAATCTTACTTGAAGGAAACTCAGATTAGACATGTCCCCCAAAAGCAAAGACGCAAAAGAAGGGTAGGGAAGCCAGCATGGCTTACACCAGACGTCATAAAAACAATTAAGGCTAAGAAAACTGCATTTATAGTTTTTAAAGAAGCCTCAAATGTCGTTAATCTAAAGGCGTATCGAAAAGCTAGAGACACTGTGAAGCAAAACACCAGAGCAGCCAAGCGAGCAAAGAACTGGATTTAGCTAGAAACTGTAATGGGGACAGTAAAAAGTTCTTTAGTTTCTACGAGCTGAGTAAAGTTTCTAGCACAATTGGTCCACTGGAAGTAAATGGGACTACATTGGGTGAGGATAGTGAGATGGTTGAGGAGCTGAGCAAGCAGTTCAAATCAGTGTTTACATTGGAAGATATGACCAATCTGCCGACCATACACCATAGTTCAGTGACATGGGATCTGACAAATGATGTTGATTTCATTGATAGTGATGTTGTTTACAATCATATCAGGAAAATAAAGCAAAATAAGGCAGCAGGACCTGATGAAATTTATGCTAGGGTGTTGCGGGAAACTGAAAAGGAACTGGCATTTCCACTTAGTATAATATTTTGTAGATCAGTTTCACATAATGAAATTCCAACCGATTGGAAAAGGGCAAATGTAGTTCCTATTTTCAAGAAAGGAGAAAGAGGGAAAGTTGAGAACTATAGGCCAATAAGTCTCACATCCCTAGTATGCAAGGTACTCGAATCAATTATCAAGGATAGAATAGTTAGTTATCTGGAAGGTAGCAGATTGATTCAAAATACTCAACATGGGTTTAGAAAAGGACGATCGTGTCTCACAAACCTCTTGGACTTTTTGAACTTCGCCACAGAACAATTTGATCAGGGAAATCAGGTTGATGTAGCATATCTTGACTTTAGTAAGGCCTTTGACAAGGTACCCCATAAACGGTTAATGATACAGCTTCAGTCCCATGGTATTGCAGGTAGCATCTTAAAATGGATAGAGTTGTGGCTTTCAGATAGACAGCAAAGAGTGATGCTAAATGGTACAAAGTCATCATGGCAAAATGTTCTTAGTGGAGTCCCCCAGGGGTCAGTACTAGGGCCATTACTGTTCATTATATTTGTAAATAACATTGAAAGTGGCCTAAGCAGTAAAGTTTTGAAATTTGCGGATGATTTGAAGGTCTTTAGAGCAATAACTGGTCAGGATGAGCATATCTCGCTGCAAAAAGACTTAGACGAACTTGTGAAGTGGTCCGAAGAATGGCAAATGAAATTTAACTTTGATAAGTGCAAAATCATGCATGTAGGTAAGCAGCATATGAAGGCTCCATACTTGATGGGTGGCCAAGTGCTATCAGTGACTCAACAGGAGAAGGATTTAGGTGTTATTCTAAACACAAAACTGGGGGCATCAGAACAGACCAAGGAAGCCAGGAAGAAGGCACTGAGAATGCTCGGGGCAATAAATAGGAATGTATCATACAGAAGTGAGGAAGTGATCAGGAAGCTTTACTGTGCATACGTCAGGCCACATTTGGAATACTGCATCCAAGCTTGGTCTCCTAGCTATGAAAAAGATTGTTGGCTTTTGGAGAGAGTACAAAAGAGGGCTACAAAAATGGTTAATGGCATAAGCAACCTGGCATATGAGGAAAGATTGAAGAAATTGAATATGTTTTCACTTAGATATAGAAGGCTGAGAGGAGATCTCATCGAGGTCTTTAAATTTGTCAATGGTCTGGAGAGGGGATACCTTGGGGAAATGTTTGAATTTAACAGAAATGATGCAATTAGAGGTCATAAATTCAAAATTAAAGTTAACCACAGCAGAACAAGGTTAAGGCAAACTTTCTTCACCAACAGGGTAGTGGAACACTGGAACCAGCTGCCAGAAAACATCGTCAGTAGCAGCACATTGAACATCTTTAAAAACAGCATAGACAATCATTATAAGAATATAGGGCTTGCTTTTCAGTATTACAGGGAGGGCTGATTAACAGTTTTGGTGTGCAACTGGTTCAGTGTACAGAGTGCAACCAAGAAGGGCCCTTGTGGCTCATAGTTGCACTAATCTTTTATGTCTTTATGTCTTTATGTCTTTGCTCTTAATAGCACGACTTTTCATGGTCACGACTTTTGAGTTTCTGATGCACCAAAACTGGTTCGAAGGCACATACAGTCGACAATGTGGGCATATATTGGACACCTGGGGCGGTTCAGATGTTCATTCCCCAAACGATGGCATATTTTATGATCAGTTTTGTTTCTTCTTCCAATTCGCCTCCTATATACTGGTTCCGACACATGATACTCATGTAATCCTGCCAACTTTGGCAGGTAGCATGGAATGCAGGGAACTCCTACAAACTTTGTCGGTAATTGACGGAACCGTCGAGCATTAACCCGTACATTTCGGTTTAGTTTTTTTCATGGTCGTTCAATGCTTGAGCGAGTGATAAGATATGCCAGACATTCTGAGGTATAATACTCGATGCACGATCAGAGTTTTCACATCCCGTGGCACGCCAAGGTCTGCAACAGACAGTCCGGCCCGGCTGCAGAAAGCCATCTGTACGTGACTGATGAAGGCTAGATAAGCTGTCGCTGCCGCGCTTTTATGCTGTGCAAATGGTTCGTGTGGTTGGGACCCAATTCAATATGGGACTGGTGGTGCGGTGAAAATATGATCAAGACAATGACCGATATGCACTGCATTATGGGATTTATCAATCACTACCCGTTTGTGAGGGCGTGGAAAGCATTGTTCCATTACAGATGCTTAGGATGTCGTTATAATTACTAATTTGCATGCATTTTTTGTGTAATTCCTGTCCATCCAATTTTACACCAGGTCAAAAATTTACAAGTGAGGGCTAGGCCAGAGGATTTGACGTCATGAGGACAATGCTTGCATAGTTGCTGCCCCGAGGGATGCCTGACTTCATCCGGAAGTACCCTGGTCGGTGTATTTCCGGATGCAACGCATTTACTTCGAGCTGTATCGACTTTTTTATTGCATTCTTACAAAGGAAATAAATTCGCATTTGAAAATGGGTCCAATTACCCCTGAATATCTGACCAAATAACGGACATATTTGCTCCACAAAACGGCATTCGATTGCATGAACTGACAAAAATACTACATGTGCGCAAAAGAACAACTTTGCACTTCTTTCAAGAGGGAATAATCCAGGGCGTTAACACGCGTCCTGGAGGGCCTCTGAAAATTACGCGCACTGGAGGGGAGGGGCGGATTGCGCCCCCATAACATCTCGGCTCCTATTAAGGCTAGAGCAACGAAGTTCGCAGGGTGTATGGGCACGATAGTGCTATATACCCTGCTATTGTGTGCAAATTCATGACCCTAAGTCAATATCTTCAAGGTTAAATGAGGTCAAAATATCCAAATTTTCCCGTTTTCCTTGGCTTGGCTTGTCATTGATATGGCCATGATTGTGTTTCAATGCTCCAAAATTGGCATTAATGATGTTTTGGACATTACTAATGATGCAATACAGATGTCAGATCAGCTATTTGACCTCAGGTCACCTATATAGGAGCACTTTATGAGGTCATTACCTGCTTCAGTTATCAGAACTGGACTACCCACCCGACTGCTCCGTTGGGCGGCTGGGCACAATCGACTTCGCAAAGAAAGGAATGGAATGCATGAATAAAGTATGGAAACGCTTAGGCAAACAATGACAAACAGTAGATTTCCGGATGTGTAGGGAGTAACATGCAAAGTGGCATCAACCGCATGACAGCCATTTGCATTTATCACAACATTCCAGTTGACCAAGTTTGGTTCCATTAGCCCGTCATGAACTTGATCTGACTTGACCTCGGTGACCTACAAGTACTTTTGAATTATAGAGCATAAAATATTAATCAAAGAAGTCGCTGATGTTCTCAGGAACACTTCCATTTTGTCAATATACAGGAAGTGCATCAGCGCCAATTTTTGTGGTCTGTTATTTTGTTTTACTTTAACGGCCCCTAACTTGAAACATTTTCGGCAGCTTTTCATTTTTCTTGCTTTACACAATGCGCCGGTCATTTCTCAGTATGCACACAAAAAACAGCACATATCGGCCGGTACAATATGGAGTTATGTACGAAAAAACGGAGGGGTGGGCGGATTTCGCCCCCCCCCCACCTCCAGAGCGCTTGTTAAAAAGGGAAAAGTCTTGGATATCTTGGAAGCAACATTATCGTCACAATTCTTGGCCGTATATCTATCTACTAGTGAGCAAATGTCTTTCGACAAAATGTCATTCAACAAATGGATGCGCTTGACGCATATAGAGTTGCTTTGACTTCATTTAAAAAATCATAGGCTCGTTCCGACATCATGAAATGAAGGAACTTTTTTCGCAACTAAAAGCACAAGTAACTAAACTTACATAACAAAAAATTAAGGAAAGATTAATGATAAGTAGCGCACGGCCGCGCTGAGGCGGTTTGCACTTGTGGGCGCATGGTTACAAAATTGTTGGTAACTACGCCCACATCGCATCCATTATGAAGCAACCTGTCACCATTATTGTCGACGCCCACGCTGGTTGGTCGGTTATTTGGGTTTAGGAGGCACATGGACTGCGTTGGTCATACAGTGCCCATAACAATATTAGACGGACAGCTTGAGAGGATTGAATCGGACAGTAACAGTAAAACGCGAACTCCACCATGAAAGCAGATCATTTCATGCGTCACATGAGGCAGAGTCTAGTTTTGCATGTCAGTTGGCGGTGTAAATTGCTCTGAAGTCGACATCCGAGATAAAGCGAAAAAGTTGTCCTGAAGCTACCATGGGCGATTGGTCACCCAGGAGATCGCTGAGTAACGGCGACCGTATTCCTCAAAAATAAGTCTTCAATCATTTGCAAGCATGGGGCATGAAATCAGAACGTGAAGCACTGACAGCGGTGCATGACATCGAGGACACTTTGGCCTGTCCTCCCACAGAGCACAACCGCGGCATAAGGCGGCAGAATACAACCTCGTCCCGCTTCGTCCTACGGTAGGACGAGGGGCCACTCTTTAAGACATATCTTGATTGCTCGTAATTTGTTGTCCTGCAACGCGTCCTAAGTTAGACTGCCACTTTTTAAGAACAAAGGTCACGATGGAGTGGTAATAGTATCTGGCTGGTAACGGCATAGATTGTAGGTATGGCGCTTGGGCTGCTCGCTTCGCAGCAGCATCCGCTGCCTCGTTCTTCATGATGCCGACATGGCTCTGGATCCAACAGAGGACAGTGCCTTTCCAACTTGAGCCAGCAATCTCAGACGCTGTAAACCATCTTGTACAATGGGGTCAGGTGGGTTAAACTATCTTAGTGCCCAGAGACTGCTGAGGGAATCGGTAAAAATGACATGCGAGGTCTCCCGCCCTACTTCAATAAAACTGAGGGCCTTTGTGATGGCAACCAGCTCCGATGTGTAGACCAATCGCATGTGGTGGTATGGAAAAGATCTTGACAGAGACCCAGAAACAAATGCACTGCCCACAGCAGCATCAGTCTTAGATCCGTATGTATATATCGGGACGTATCCCTCGAATGAGGCTACGTGTTCCAGGGCACGTGACAGACGGTCTTGTGGTGT